>PVKS010002096.1:22023-88695 GCA_004027875.1 Aplodontia rufa
TAGGAGAGGTTCCCTCCTTTTCATTTTCTTGGAATAGCTTTATGAGGAGGTATTAGCTCATCATCAAAACTGTAGTAAAACTCAGCAGGGGTTTGGTAGGCTTTTAATTGCTGTATGGATTTCAGTGCCTATTATTGGGCTGTTTAGGAATTCCTAATATCGACCTGTGTCAATTTAGGGATGCTATATGTGTCTAGAAATTTGGTCATATCTTCCATATTGTCTAATTTAGAGGAGTATAGTTTTTCAAAATATGATCTTATAATTCATTGAATTTCCATGGAGTCAGTGGTGATTGCTCCCTTCTTGTTGGTGATTTTATTGATTTGCTTCATTTCTCTCCTTGTTTTAGTGAGATTGGCTAGGGGCCTATCAATTTTATTTATTTTTTTTTAAGAAGCAGCTCTTTGTTTCATAAATTCTTTTTATTGTGTTTTTTTGTTTTGTTTTCAGTTTAATTGATTTAAGTTTTGATCTTGATTGTTTCCTGTCTTCTGCTGGTTTGGGAATTAGGTTGTTCTTCCGTTTGTAGGAATTTGAGGTGTAGCATTAGCTTATTTATTTGGGATATCTCTTGATTTTTAATGTGAGTATTCAGTGTTATAAATTTTCCCCTTAAGAATGCTTTCATACTGTCCCAGAGGTTTTGATATATTGTGTCTTCATTCTCATTCTCTTCCAAGAATTTTTTGATTTCTGCTCTCATGTCTTCTTGGATCCATTCTTCACTTATTAGGGTATTATTCAATCTCCATGAATATGTATGTTCTCTGTTATGATTTTTGCTATTGATTGCTAGGGTCATGGCATTATGGTCTGATAGGATACATGGAATAATGCCTACTTTTAAACATTGCTAACATTTCCTTTATGAACCAGAATATGGTCTACTTTGGAGAAGGATCCATGTGCTCCTGAAAAGAAAGTGTATTCTGCTGATTTGGGATGGAATATTCTATTATATGTCTGTTACATCCATTTGATTTATGGAGCTGTTTAGGCTATAGATTTCTTCATTGATTTTTTTATTTTGATGATCTGTCTATTGGTGACAGAGGAATGTTGAAGTCTCCCAGTGTTATTGTATTGAGATCCACAAGTGGTTTTATGTCGCAAAGAAATTTATTCACATAATTGGGAGCACTATTATTTGGAGAGTATATATTTACTATGGTTATATCTTCCTGTTGTAGCGTTCCTTATACCACTAAGTAGTGACCGTCCGTATCTGTTTTGATTAGTTTATGTTTGAAATCTACTTTTTGAGATATAAATATTGTGACACTGGCTTGCTTTCTTGGGCCGTTCTCATGATAGATTTTTTTCTATCCATTAACCCTTAATCTCCAGATATCATTAATTATTAAGTGGGTCTCTTGTAAGTAGCGTATTGTTGGCTTCTGTTTTTTGATCCAGTCTGCTAATCTGTGTCTTTTGAGTGGTGCATTTAGACCATTCACATTTAGTGTTATAATAGAAGTGTGTATGTGGTTCATAATCATTGCGTATTATTAGTAAGTTCTGTGCTGTCTTGGTAAGGTGTTGATAGAATGTACCTTTATTAAATGTCCCCTGTTTGAGGGTTTTGGGTATTGCTCGCTTGTTCTTCTATCTGGAGTGTATCTTTGAGTTTTCTTTGTAAGGCTGGTTTTCTGTTCTCAAATGTTGGCTTTCTGTGCACGAATGAAAAGTTCTTATTTTTCCCTCAATTATGAAGCTGAGTTTTGCTGGATATATTATTCTAGGCTGCATGTTACGGTCATTCAGACATTGAAAGATTTCTTTTCATGATCTTCTTGCCTCCAGAGTCCAGGTTGAAAAGCCAGATGTAATTCTTATTGATTTGCCTTTGAATGTGATTTGGCATTTCTCCCTTGCTGCTTTTTATATCCTTTCTTTGATATCTTTGTTGTGCATTTTGAATGTGATGTGTCTTGGCGAGTTTCTCATTTGATTATGCCTATTGGATGTCCTCTAAGCCTCCTGGATGAGCATATCTAACTGTATTTTTATACAGGAAAAATTTTTGTTAACAAATTCATTAGGATGTTCCTCATACCACTTGTTTGTTTCAATTTCTTCTTGAATCCCAATTACTCTCATATTGTTTCTCCTCATTTCTTCCCAGAAATTTTTAAAATTTTGATCATGTTCTTTAAGTTTTTTTTTTTTTTTTGTCATTCATTCACTCAAGCTGGCTCAGCCTGACCTTGTTGTCAGAAGTTCTTTCTTCAATAGCTGAGGTTCTATTTTATACAAAAGTTAGTCTATTATTAAATTCTTCCATGGTTCTTCTCATGTCCTTGACTGCAGATTTTAGCTTGTTAGCTTCCTTTTTGAGTATGTCTATTTCTTTGATGATAGAGTTTCTCATCTCTTGAGATTTCTCATTAATTCCTTTCATTAACTCTTCTTTTAGTTCATTGTTCCTTTTCGTTATCAGATCATTGACTATTTTTTCTAGATTTTCCTCCCGGTCCTTGTCTGTGGACTCCTTGCTGGGGGAATTGTGGGTTTGAGGTGAACCTCTTGTAGTTTGATTCTTCATCTTTGAAGCTCTTCTTTTGGATTTTTGAATTAGGGTTCCCTGTATGAACGCTAGATCTATCTCCAGGTACTTCTTCCTTACACATCAGGGAGTGGGTCTGACCCTGCTGCTTTGGTGACTTTTTTCTTCCAGAATGCTCTTTCTTCCTAGAGCCTTATTTTGT
Source organism: Aplodontia rufa (assembly GCA_004027875.1). Classification (NCBI taxonomy): domain Eukaryota; kingdom Metazoa; phylum Chordata; class Mammalia; order Rodentia; family Aplodontiidae; genus Aplodontia; species Aplodontia rufa. The sequence continues at coordinate 24,735 of PVKS010002096.1, forward strand.
TATACTTTTGGATCTAATTTCCCCTTGGTGTGTTGTTAAAACTAAGCAGTAGGAGTGTGCCACTGGGTGGTAGAATACCAGGGGAGTGGGTCAGGCCAGACTGGACTGACCTATGTGCTATTCTGGGATCTGGGCTCCTTGGTGATAGGAAGGGCCCAATAACTCTGCACCAGGTGGGTGTGCATTGTAGCTGGGTAGTGTTTGGGTGTGATGTGCTTGGAGGATATCGATGCACCTGATGTGGTGAGACTGGAGTCCTGGGAACGCTTGGGTGTGGGGTGAGGTTCTGTTCATATTTCTTTGTACTCTTTAAATTGAAGTGAATTCTTGGTCTGAGCTCTCTGTTTTTTTTTTTTTTTTTTTTTTTCTCTTTAGGATCTTTCTTTGTTGTAGGATTGGGGATTTTGTTGCGTCCCTAATTTGAAATGAGGCGATGTTGGAGAAATTGAGTACAGAAGTCTGATACCTAACCTGTGCTCTACTAATGACCACTGAAGATTTTCAGCTCTCTCTGAGCTAGTATGAGTTCAGTAATTCAAACAGTGAATGCATACTAAGTGGTATTAATTTGGTTATTTTTTATCAAATATAACCCAAACTTAAATTCCATCTTTGAGACAAATGTTAGTGTTCGTCATTGCTTTTGGTAACCATAGAGTTTGACTATCTACTACATCAGGTTTCAAAGCATACAATAATTAATGAGTTTGACATTCATGGCAATAATGGCTACACAACACTAATAATGAGGGTGTTGAATTGTATAGACTAATTAGAAGCCAGGGAGAGAGGAGAAAGTAAGAAGAAGTTAGAGAGGAGGTTGAATTGTCTGAATGTGTACAGAGAGGAAATAGAGGAGGTGAGGGATTTGCTGGCAAAAAAAAAGAAACTAACAGAACAGAGAAGAGAATGAAAGGAAATAGAAGGAAAGATGAAAAGACTAATGAAATAGAACAGCAGCTGCAATCGAACTGACAAACATACCAGAAATAAAAAATGTTATAAAAAGAAAGCAGCAAGTATTTCATGTGCTCTTGAAAACTTATCCGTTGGAAGTCAATGGCAATTCAAAACCAGAAAGGATGAAAAAAGTGGAAAAAAGATTAATAGAATATATATATATATATGAATAAAAAATAATTTTTTTCTTGATGAAAACTTGGAAGTTTAATCACTGAGGTCTTCTTTCTGTTACACAATGGGGGCAGGTGTTAAGTATCCACCTAAGTTTTGTTAACATGGACTTTCAGTTTGATTTTATGTGATCTCAAGTTTAGGATTGGGTGTTCTCCAAATCCTGGAATTTTTAGGGTAGAGATCTCCGTGAAGGTAACAAATCGAAATGGTTTTAGAGCTACCTCTGCTGGATGCACTCCTGGTCCCTCCCAGCTTTTTGCACTGGGACAGAGGTTTCCTTCTGTTCCTGCCCCTTTGAGGGCTATCCTGTGAGCCTTCCGGGTGGGGTGTGGGGTGTACTATGTTAACAGTCTCCTCTGTGTTCCACAAACCCAAATCCATGCTAATTGAGGGCAGGGCCTGTCCCACACCTCCTCTTACCATTTCAGTCCCTGAACTTTGTCTGGGTCTTGGCGCGATTATGGAGTAGCTTCTTCTGAACTACTGACTCACTCCTGCATGCCAAAATGGCTCACATGCAGTCCTCTGATTAAAAAAAAAAAAAAACAGAAAACAAACAAACAAACAAAAAACCCCCAAAAAACTCCCATTTCTCACTAATGCAGGCATCTGAGAGGTACAGCTTTCCTCTTGCATAGTGGAGATCAGAAGGAAGGTCTCTAACCTGAATTCATGGTTCCCAATCAGCCTGGGCACCTCCTTGGCTGGTGAATCTGCTCCTCCCCCACTGGTTTGTTGCTAAGGGACTCTGGGCAGACCCAGTGCCAACTCCGTGACCCGGCATTAATGTACGAAAACCCCTCTTTTGCCCACTAAGCTTATCCAAATCTCAGCTCTTCCAAAAGTCACCCTAAAGGAACGCTGAACTCCATTTGTGATTGTTCCTGAAACACACCTCATATTGATGAAGCTGTCCTGGAGATTTTTACCCCATTCACAGAGTAAATGACAGCAGTCAATCCGTGAGTACACCATCCTTCTATCTCTATGCCCCTTTCTTATCTTTGGGCTGCCTGCTGGACAGTTCATTCTCCCAACTTAGAGACTGATTACTTTGTCTTGCCCAACACAGGGTTAAAAAGGGTTAGGCTCCTCTAGCTCACAGGGACATTTGCATTATAAAGGGTTAGGCTCTTCCGCCTGGCAGTTTACATCACACAGGGTTTTCACACTCTTAAAGTCTTTTTTAATTCTTGTATTATTCTCCTAACAAAGGGGAATGAGAAGGACAACAGTTTCAGATATCTTCTCTTTCCTTCTACTCACACACCTCCATCACTGACTTGGAGAAGACCTCCTACAAAATAGGAAACGATATTACTTTCCATTTACATCAAAATCATCATTCTCTGCCTTGACTCTCAGGATGCTTTTTCTACTGGTCTCTGTCAGTAACCCAAATTCATACAGTACTAGCTTAGCAATCACTTCCCCCGCTGTAATTCTACGTTTCTGTGTTTCTGTCCTGTTGTGCTCTGCCTTCCCTTGCATGTTCCTAAACCTCCTCATGATGTTCTCTAGAACATTTGGATAACTAGGTATTTGGTGCATTCTGGTGTAGGAACTAGTAGTTGAGAACTTTTCAGAAACTGGCAACTCCTAATATCACTGAAATCTCTTGCATATTATCTTCTTGTGCACACATACCTGCCTTCTTGTTGAACCAAATCAGTCCTCTGGAAAATCTAAATATATGCATTTAAGGGATACATGGGTTATGTACCTTAATTTACTATAATTCAATCCTTTGATTTTTATAAATGTAATTGGATCACTTATTTACCACAAAATGAGCTACAATGGTATCATTGCCCATTCTACAAGGATTGATGAAATCTACCTCCCTTTGATTTGACTTTTGTTTTGCCACCGTGGATCCAGAAAGATGGTGAGGGAAATCTATGTTGAGGCAATGTAGGGAAGGATGAGGTTTCAAGCTTCTTTATTTGCCCATTTTTTTAGTTCTAAATAGTGTCAACAGCCCTCTAGGTTCCACTTTTAATGATTCAGCCTTAGCAAAATCTTTCTGTAAAAGCTGTGGATCATTACAATGGATAATATTTCAGGCTGATGCCTCATTTTTGGTGCAGTGACATTTCTTTGATTGACATCTCATTCTTGTTTGGTGGGACACTTGGGAAATTACTTCCACTCAGTTTTGAAAGAAACTATGAACCTATAGTTATAACTTTTATTTGTTTGCTATCATTTCATTTGAAGTGCTTTTAAGATTTTGACCAACTTTGACCGTAACCCTAAATAGCTTATTTTATTTATTTTTATTTATTTTTTGCAATCTTTGGCTAAACTGAAAGTAAAATGAATGAAAAACAAACAGAAAAAGCACAGACACACATCAAAAACATGGAAAAAGTGAATGGATTATTCTTAGAGCAGATGGTTTTGACCTGAGTTGCTTTTGCCTACTCCTGGTCATACTGCCTACTTCCTTAGTCATACTGATCTTATTTTTATATCCAAGTAGCTGTGGTCAGGGTTTTCTCACCTGGGGTCTCCTATTTCTGTGCATAAATTTATTGGTGAGTACTTCTGAAATTAATCATTACTTCCAATTTAATTTCCACTTGAAAAACAATTAATATTTAGCACTTAGCCCTGAGCATTCTGGTAGGCTAAACTGAGGGGTACCCCATTTAGATTTCCCTGGGTACAAAGGAAGGTCTAGTAGATATTCACTCAGTCAATGGAATTTTGTAATCTCTTTTCCTTGCAATGCGTATCACTTAGAATAGTGTACCCCAGCCACAGTTAAAATGTCCCCAGCTTGCCACTGAAGTAGTGGATGAATGAAAGTTCACATGGATGACAGACTGTAAGAAGGGAATCATTTTCCCAAGGGTATATCCTAGTAATCATTTCTTTTTAGTTAGGGAAGATCCCTTGTCTCTGATACTAATAACATTATGGACCATGACAATTAATATGAAAACCTAGAAGCATTATATTTTAGGATTGTGCCAACAATCGATGTCAAACTATAATGCACTTAGCAATAGAAAATTCTGACTCTTGATATGAGTAGTTTTTATTAAATGCTACACTATAAAGAGAAATCAAGCCAGTTTAAGTTATTAAGAATGGGAGTCAGCTAAGTACTGGCACATTTATACCGTCCCAGCGACTCAGGAGGCTTAGACAAGAAGATCACAAGTTCAAAGCCAGCCTCAGCAATTGAGTGACTTGGTTTTAAAAAGTAAAATAGAAAAATGTCTGGGGATGTGGTTGAGAGCACCTGGATTCAGTCCCTGTTTAAAAAAAAAGAAAAAATGGATGTTGTGTATTTCAGTGGAAAAGTAAGAGAAATATCTATATATTTTAATCATCATAAATTTGATCTGAAATTTGGCAATAGAGAACATAGCTCAGGATCATAGTTATGTTCTAATGCTGCATGGAATCATACTAATGTTAGAAACATATTACTTATGAAGTAAAATCTTAAATTTTTCCTAAATTAAACTTAATTGAATGATTGAGGTAACAAAGCAACTTTGAAACTTTTAATTATAAATAAATGTTTTGGCTTGCTTTAAATATTTTTATTATTTATTGTTCATATTTTTCTATTTTTATGGATGCATAATAATTGTGTATAATTTTATAATTGGTTGGAATTGTTTAATAATGCAAGTTGTGAAAAATAATTTGGACAAATGATTCAAGAATATTTTCTTTTGATTTGTGTAATTTGTCATAAAAGAGTCAAAATAAACTATAGTAATTTTAGTATAAATATTTACTTCCTCAGAAAGTATTTCTTTTTAAATTTTTGATATGTGTTGTGAAGTTACTTTTTGATCAGATGTTATTTTTAATAGATTGCATTAAGTCCAAGATAAAATTTCATATTTATAATATCAATCAGAAATTGAGATTTAAAGCCAAGAAGAAAGATGGTTTTTAATAAAATCTTATAATAATCTTTTTAGAAACTGGCTTTTATTTTCTTTATCTCCTGAAAGTGTGAGCAATCAAATTATAATACAGTAAAAAATTGGAAAAATCCCAAGAATATTTGAAGTAAACATTTTCCAGAGCTCGTTGCAATTAGCAAACACATTAAAGAGTTCCTTTTAAAAGTATCTTCCATAGCTTAAGAAATTTTTCTCTTAAAGCATATTCATTCCCTCAGGCAAAGATCTGCCTATAGGTATTTATTTATCTTCTTGTCTTCAGTAAAAATGAAAGAAAATTAAGGCTTTTTTTTCCCAGCAGCATATATTAACCTTCTGTTTCCTGAAAGGAGAAAGTGTGAAAGCATATGTATCTGCAGATGGGGTGGCATTGGCAGGGATTTTCTGCTGAAGGCCACTACCAATGAAATAGATAGGGCTGTTTGCAATTAACTTGGACTAATCAGGGGGAATAGAAATAAATAATGATACCAAGTACAGATTAATGATGTACCTAGCACAAAATGATGCCTTTTTGCTTGCTCAATTATTTGTTTTGGTTTGGTTTGGTTTTCTCCTTAGGACCATGACTTATATTTCAATGTTTTGTTCTTTCCAAAGTTAAAAAAAAAGAAAAATCAGGGTGCCTCAATTCTCTAAAACAGATTTCTTCCTAAGGAGTGAATGTGTATGTGGGAAGTAAAAGTTAAAGAAAAAAAAAATCAGTACAGCAAATGTCTGTTAGTGGTATTGTTCTGGGTGGCAATACTTTTCCTTTATTCCTGACTGGAGAAAGTAGTTGACGATTCTCCATGACATGTTTAATAATACCAAGTAGGCTTTTTCAAACGAGCTATACCTTATTATATCCCTATGTTGTCTCAGTTTAGCTGGCATATAACACTTTGAATTGAATTGTTTAACTTTATCTTTCTCTAGATATCTTACTAAATAATGACTACAATTTTTAGCTTGCTGTTATGGTTTGGATCTGGAAATGTCTCACATAAAGTTTTCTTTGGAAGCATGGTCCCCAATACGGTACAGTTCAGAGGTGGAGCTTTTAGGCAATGTTGAAAGCTGCAAACTAACTAGTGGATTACTCTATTTGATGGATTAATAATTTGGATGGATTGCTGGATAGTAACTGTGAGCATGATTGTATGAAGTAGGTCACTGGGGGTGTGCCTGGTGCCTGGAACTAATTCTCTCTCTGTTTCTCTCTTCCTGGCTGGCCAAAAGCTAAGCAGCTTCCCTCTATTACACCCTTCCACCATAATGTTCTGTTTCACTCAGACCCAGAGCAATGGACCATGAACTTAACATTTGAAACCATGAGCCCAAAGTAAACTTTCCTCCTCTAAGCTGTTCTTGTCAGGTTCCTTAATTAGAGCAAGGAAAATGTGACTAATGCAGTTACCCAGAACTATCCCTATGTTTCTATACTCATGTATTTTGTCCATGATCACAAAATACCTGTCTACATATTATCCGTGGTGAAAGCCTTATTCTTCATCAGGCTCATACACTTCCCATGCTTGCACATAACCTATGTGCATAACCACACTCATGAGCACCTACAGATACTCACCACATCTGTACATTAAGGAAATAAATTTATTTTAGTCCTTAAAATAAGTCTTAAAAAGTCTTTTAAAAACTTACTGTACTCACTTAAACAAAATAATTTTTATATTAAATGGCAGTTTTCTGGTTTTTATGTCTAACTTCAGCAGTTTTCTTGGGGAAGTATCTCCATTGCTTACCCTACACATACACGTTTTGGATGCTGGAGCCTAGTTTTCAAAATCATGTTGTTCATTACTTGGGAGAGAAAATGCTCCAAGATCTCACTATGGAAATGAGACTACAGATGAGTGGAAAACATCAGCAGATAGTTAAATGGTAACAGTTAATTGATAATCAAGGTTTTGGCTCAGTAGATGAGAGGGAGGGAAGAGTTGGAAGGCAAGAATGAGAGCAGGATTTCTAGTCACCATGATAGCCAATGTCACTACACTAAATCTTAACTTTCAAATTCCTTTGCTTCTCAATTTAGAGAAAACTGAAATCACCAGGTGAGGTGTTTTTAATAATTTGCCCCTTTACTCTTCAAAATGTACCTACCTGCATTGAGTGCTTTCATTTTTTCCATTCTCAAGAAATGGTTTTTATCTTTTCCCTGTTCTGTCAGTAAGTAGGCAGATTTTAAACTCTTCTTTATATTGAATGGATCCATAACAAAATAGAGAGATCAATATAAAATACATGTAAAACTTGTAGCACTGTGTGACCCCCAGGTGCCAGATTAGAATTACCAGCAGGCCAGAGATGTTCCCAGTCAATGAGAATACTTCCCCAGACAGCTTCTGTCCCAGCTCCTACCACAGTGCAGTTTTAAATGCACTTTAACTAACTTTTAAATGAATAGATAATAGAGTAAGTATTATTCGTTACACTTATTCTTTACATTTTGTGCTCTTACATTTGTTACGTTCAAGATTTCTTCTCTACCTTAGTGTGATAAAGGTGTCATTATATATTATCTTCCTTGTAGTTTTTGATCCACCTGACATTGTTTTTGTGTATGTGTGGGATGTGAAATAGAAGTTAATTGTCAAGCTGTAACTGAAAACTTTTGTAAAATGCATAGGCATAGTCTGAGAAAAAGCACATGACCATTTTAGAAAGAAGAAATGAAGACCATGAAAAGTAAACTTTATTTAGACCATACGTCTTCAAGAAACAGAACTAGTAACAAGAAGTAGACAGCCGAGCAGTACTAGTGGAAAGGTACTACCATTACTTTTGCCTGGCAATGAGAAAGACCAGTGTTAGTAGATATCGATGGCATCTGTTTTCGTTTGGGAAGGACTTCTCAAAAGGAGCTATGCCTGTGAGCAGGATGCAGCCAGTGCCCAAAGAGCAGTCTGGCAGACAGGGCCAGGGAGGTGCAAATCCCAACTTCTTTTAACCCAGGGACAAGATGTGCCACTCAAAGCCACTATACAGAGAAGATTCTTAGGCACAAAAATGATCTTAATACAAATCTAAAGGGTAGAATAAACTGGAAAGGTTTTTTTTAAAAAAAAAGCTTAAAAGTATGGGGTATCTTTGCCTATGGGAAAATTGAATAAGATTTGATGAATGTCAAATGCAATGAATAGATTGACACGATTGATTTGTTAAATAATACCAATTCATCAGTGATTGGAGAAGTACATATATATTTATCTATATCGATATCTCTATTTTTGCTACATTTCAATTGAAAGAAAAGTTTAAAGTCTATCTAATTACAAAACCACTGAGGAAAATTATGAGGGATCCACGTGATGAAAGAAAACTACAGAAGAGTTTAAATGTCAGAAATCCAGATGACATGTTTCGTGTTACAAAGTCAGTATTCAGTGATGTTCCTCTAAACTGTATGTGAGAAATTCTGATTTGTGTGTAATTACACCAGAAACAGGAGCAATCGTAGAAACACTGCAAAGAATTGTGATGTGATTATCCAGTAACAAGAAGGTGATTATCTTCCAAGGATAATGACTACAGAAATTGAGAAGAAATCATGGAGGACAAAAGTACTTGACATATGTAAGGTTTTAATGTGTTAGGTGAGGAAACAAACGGATATTATGGAGTGAAAATGATGACTTCAATTTTCTGGATAAGTCGGATAGAACTATATATAAAATCATGACAAGAGGGTAGGTGGGCTGGTGGCAGGTTTCAGAATATTCTCTTAATAGGTGTACAGTCAGGGTGTACAAACTCTCTAAAGTACTTATTATAAATATGTCAATAGAAAAACAAAAACTGAATCTACTTGGTGCTCACAAATCACAAATAACTGAAAATACATTCAGATGACCATCAATATTATCAAATAATAACAGTAAGAGAAAAATAAAACAATGCTGGAAAAATTATAGTTTCAAAAATATGATAATTGGTGATTCATTTATTAATATTTATTAACACATTCATAAATTGGAAGACCTTAATTAATTTTCCTTCAATTGACAGGTTCTTTAATACTTTAGCTTCTGCTTTAATGAGGCACACACAACACACACAATGGTGCAACAATGGATATGTAAACAGATATTTGAAATATTTTCTTAGTGAAAGAATATCAATTGTGCTTTGTATTAAACTTAATAAATGACTGATGCATCAAAAATTATGTTTCTTAAGAAGACTCTCTAGGTCTGAGATTTCAGCTCAGTTATAGAGTGCCTGCCTAGCATTCATGAGGTCTTAGGTTTAATCCCTAGCACTACAAAAACAAAACAAACCAACAATGATTCTATATAATTTTATTATGTGTTATTTAAACCTTTACACTCGTCAGTGATAATTTTTGTATTTATTCTATTTTTTTGTAATAGGAGGATGGGATCTACATACTTATTACATTTGCCCTACATACTCATGAAATTTTTTTTCATATTTTAGGGTCTGAATGGAATTTTAATATCATCTTAGTACTTACAAAGTAGAATTAAATCACAGAAAATTTGATAGTTTCAAAATAAGCAAACCAACATTGACAATTTAAATTACTAGAGGAGTTTTTTTAAACATTAATTAACTGTTTTGTCAGGTAGCATTATTTACAATACATGAATGGTAGGCCATTGTATGGAACCAATAGACAGCAATTATTTAACCCAAGGCATTTCACCAGTTATAACAGTCCATTTAAACCTAATAAATATATTTATTTCACAGCATTTCCATTTTAGCAGAGTGTTATTGTATTTCTTTTTAGGTTTCTGTTTTGTTTAAAAAATAAACTAGGGGCTCAGTGGTTATGGTGCTTGCCTGGCATGCGCAAATACGTGAGTTCAAACCCCAGCACCAAGTATACAGTGAAGTCTCGGATCAAAGAAAGCTACATGAAAAACTAAATAAAAATTGTTCCTCTCTCTCTCTCTCTTTCATTATCCCTCTCTCTTAAAACTTAAATGAAAATAAAAAATAAACTGAGACTTTATATATATATTTATTGCTGCAATAATTTTAACTTTAATTTATGGATAAAAATAAGTTGTACATGTTTTATGGGAGTATGATAAACAAAGTAATTTTGTTACAAAAGGGAACAGTAAAATTAAAGTGGTATAATATAAATATTAGTTTCTTGGAAAATAAAACACTGACTATGGCCCATTTTAGTCAAATTTACTGTACTTTACATACCTCTTGCTTTTAAGCCACATGCTTAAGAGAACAATTTGTTAGGTAGTAGTCACACAAGTTAAAAAGACAGTGTTTAAGAGGGCTTTTTTGTCACTGTGACCAAAAGTTCTGAAAAAAGACAATTTTAGATGAAGCAAAGTTTATTTGTAGTGCATGGTTTCAAAAGTCTAGGTCCACAGAGGGTCAATTTCATTGCTCAGCACCTGAGGTGGGAGCAGCACATAGTGGCAGCAGGACGTGATGGAGAACAGCAGCTCAGGACGTGGCTCCAGTAGTTAGCGGGCAGGGGGAGGGAGAGAGAGACAGAGTGAGAACTCTACTCTTCTACTATTCAGGGATAAAATATAGACCTCAATGGCAAGGTCCCAGGGATCTGCCTCCTCCAGCCATACCCTACCTGCACATGATTATCACCCAGTTCATCACCTTCAGGCGATTAAATCACTCACTAGGTTATGGCTCTCATAAACCAATCATTTCACTGCTAAACTTCCTTGCATTGTTTCACACAAAAGCTTTAGGGGACACCTAATTTAGAAACCATAGCCAAGTCAATTTAATCTCCTGAAAATAGCATTCTTTTATATATTGAGATGATATGCTTAATATTTAATATCATTGAGTGTGTGTGTGTGTGTGTGTGTGTGTGTGTGTGTGTAAAATGAATTCAGGTTTTCATGCTTGCCAGGTAAGTGCTTTACCAAATGAGCCACATCCCAGCCCCCAATATATTTCAGAAATTAATGAGAATATTTGAGTTCTAATTTTTAATTTTTAAAAATTTTACTTATGTTCCTGACACAGATCATGCTAAAGTTACCTTAATTTATGATTTCTCTACATATTTAAAAATTCTTCAAATATTTAGCAAACTCATATTGATAAAAGGATCCATGTTTATCTCTTAGTCAAAATTCTTGACCCTGTGAAATACATACATGAAGAAGAAAAACAAGGTAAGTGGTGAATTAAGGGTAGAAGAGGTGGGTGGAAGGTGAAAACAAAAGATTAATGGCTAAGAGACCAGGGGGTAAACATGCTATTCTATTCTAGGGAGGAGAATAAAAGTTACAATCCTTCTTTAAACATTCATTATTTTTCAAGTTAAATATTTTAGCACTTATAGAGGAATACAATTGTAAAGCTAAAGAAATGCACCTGTTGTATTTCTATTCAAATATAGTTATTCTGGGTCTAAGAAATTGTCCAAAAGTTTAAATTTTATCACATGAAAGCAATGAGTATATCTTGGTGCTATAAAAAGTATATTTATAATATATATAATGCTCAGAATCAATATATCTATCTTTATATAAATGTATATATAGTATATATGTTTGTATAGGTATTTATGTCTATATATCTATCTCCTGTAGGTTTCTTTTATTATAACTATTTTCAAAACTATTTACTTTATCCTTAATTTTTTATTGGCTATATGGAAAGCAGATAGATAGTGAACAGAAACAACATAATAAGGAAAATTTTTCCATGTGATTTTTCTTGGAACATGCAAAATCAGTGAGAAAAAGAAAAATGCAACAACCTAGTTCCAAGAGTCTTGGTTAGCAGTCTAATTGGAGGAGAGGAGAGAAAGGGAGGGGAAGAGAGGCAATTATTACGTGGAAGAAGCACTGAAATTGTTTTGTGGAATCATCATTTCATAGGAAAGTGATACTCCTTACCACATCTAACACACTATATATAAACTCTAAAATATATGCTATTATTTTAGTCAAAATGTACAGACATATGTGTTTTTCATATATTATAAATTGTAACTCCAATTTATAATCTATGAAAAAAGAATATAGAGGAGATTCCAAGGAACTAGAGATATTCAATATTCTAACTTATTCCATAGACACATATGTATGGGAAAATTCATCAACATTCTTATGGATTTCTCTGTGTGTGTGTGTGTGTGTGTGTGTGTGTGTGTGTGTGTGTGTTCAATTAAAAGCTCATTGTTGGGCTGGGGAGGTGGCGCAGCAGTTACAATGCTTGCCTGGCATGTGCAAGGACACAAGTTCAAACCCCAGCATCACATACACAACAAAGTCTCAGAGCAACAAAAGCCACTTGAAAAACTAAATAAAGTTGATTCTCACTTTCTTTCTCTCTCTGTCCCTCTCTCTTTATTTAAAAAAAAGACATTGTTCAGAGGCAAACTGGGCAATTTATAATTAACTTAGATCAGTCCATGTATAACAGTGTGGAATTACAATAAAATATTTCCTGAATATTTTCTAGGAATGGATTTTATATTTTGTCATTTTTGTATTTATTCATTTTATTCTACTTTTGTGAGTAGGATTTATTTGGTTACAATTATCATGAAAGAGGCACAAATTCATATGCCTGCTTACGCTGTTAAAATCAGAAAGGCTGCTAACCTTCTATTCTACGTTTCTACAATCTTTAACATTGAGATAACTGTCTAAAATTGTTAATCTTCAAATGAAATTTTTTTTTGTTAAGTGCAAAGTTCTAGGTCAATTCAGTATTTTCTTTCAGAATTTAAAATGCATTGACCAATTACAATTGTATGTATTATTGTGTGCCTTGTAAGATTTTGATATTGTATACATTTTGCAATGATCAAATCAAGGTACACATCATCTTAAATGTGTGTGGTTTCTTTGTAGAGAGAACATTCAAAACCCTAACTACTTTTAAATACATAGCTGTTATTTTTTAACTGTGGTCACCCTGCTGTGCAATCAAACACCATAACTTTTTTCTTGCATCTCACTGCATTATTAGACCCACTGACCAATCTCTGCACATGCCCCCTGACTCTCCCCAGGGTCCAGTGATGGCTATTCTACTAGCAATGTATACACTCTACATATAGACAGAGAGATAGAAAGATATAGTTAGATATGTTGCAGATACATGTTACATGGGAATGAGATCATGCAGTATTTATCTTAGTGTTTTAATTCATTTAATATAATTCCTCCTGATTTATGCGTGTTGTTATTTTCATGACTGATAGATGCCACTGTATACATGTTCTATGTTTTCCTTACCAATTCAATTCATCAGTTATTGGACATTTACGCTGATTCCGTTTCTTGGTTGTTGTGAATAGTGCTAGAGTAAACATGTCAATGCAGTCATTGTTCAATGTACAGATTTTACTTCTTTTGTATGTAATACCAGTAGTGGAATTGCTGGATCATATGATAGTTCTATTTTTAATTTTTTGAGGAAAATCTATACTGTTTTCTATAATGTCTATAAAGCATTTCATCAGCAGCATACAATCTTTCCTTTTCTCCACATCATCATTAACACTTTTTTTGTGTGTGTGTGTGCTTCTGGCAGTAGCTATTCTATACAGAACAAGGTAGTATTTCATTTTGGTTTCAATTTGCATTTCTTTGATGATTATAATGTTAAACATTTCTTCATAAACAAACTGGCTATTTGTATGTCTTCCTTTGAGAAATGTCTATTCGAATTTCTTACCCATTTTCAGTTGTGTTTTTATTTTATTTTTGCTACTGGGTTGAGTACTGAACAGAATTTAGAAAGTATTCCTTTATTAAATATATATTTTGCAAGTATATTCTCCCACTCTGTAGGATGTCTACTTGATTATTTCCTTTGCTCTGCAGAAGATTTTTACTTTCATGTAATCCTATTTGTCTAATCTCTCATTGTCTCCTGTGTGTCTGAGGTCTTACCCCAATAAATCTTTCCCTAGACTAACATAATCAATCATGCTTGCTACTCTTCTTTCAGTATTATGAGGTATTATAAGTAGGTCTTTAATCTACTTTGAATTGTCTTTTATACACAGTGAGAGATAGAGTTATGTTTTTATTCTTCAGCATGTGGACATCCAGGTTCTTGAAACTATATATTGAAGGAGTTGTCTTTCCCCCAGATGTGAGTTCTTGGCAATTTTGTTGAAAATCAGTTGACTGCCAGTGTGTGGACTTATTTCTGGGCATGCTGTTCTTTATTTTTGGTCCATGTGTCTATTTTCATACTCATACCTTCCTGTTTTGGTAACGATACCTTGACAGTATATTTTAAAATTGGTGGTAGATGACTCTGCCTTTTGTTATTTTGCTCAAGATTGCTTGGATTAGACAGGGTTATTTGTAGCTCCCAAACTCCGTCTCTCTGTGTGTTTGTGTATGTGTGTATGCATGCACACGCACACATGTGTCCTCTATTTTTAAGAGAAAGAAGAGTGGAATTTCATCACTCTCATTCTATATTTTTTTCCTTTTACTCTGATAATGCTGTTTAAAGAGTCCTATCTTCATGTTCAGAAATTCTTGTGCTTGATCTAGTCTGTTATTAGAGCTATCTATTCTATTTATAGCACTCATTGAATTCTTCAACCTCAAGATTTTTCTTTACTTTGTTTTTGATGAAATCTGTCTCTGTTGAATTTCTCATTTATATGCAAATTGGTTTCATGACTTCTTTGACTTGTATATCTATACTTTTCCTTATATCTTGCTGAGCTTCCTAAGATTATTAATTAAATTCATTTTCAAGTAATTTTTAAATTTCTATTTTTGTATCAGTTACTAAGTGAAATTATTTTGTTTATTGAATGGTGCTGTGATTCCCTGTTTTTGTTATGTTTCTTGTGTTCCTGCAATGACACCTGCACATTTATCCTCTTTGAACTTTATAGAGGGACTTTCACAGGAAAAGATGTCCACCTGCAGTTTGGCCTTAAGGTGTTTTACTTGGTTCTGTGCATGTACAACAATGTAGTCTTCATTGGTAATTAGTGTTGGTGATACCTGTATGTGCCTTAGAAGCCTAGGCTGTAGAAGTAGATTGTGTGGCTGGTCTACAGGCTCAAGTGTGACTTCTCTCTTGGATTATCAATCTCTAGGTTTGTTTGCACACTGAATTCTATGGGGCTGATTCAAGCTGTTTTCGGTCTGGGCAAGATAAACTTTTCCTTGGAGTGCAGAACCCTGAGTGGGCCTAGCGGTAGTAGTTAGGATTTGGGTTCTTCAGCCAATGGAATAGAGAAGACGAAGTGCCTCCTTGGCAGGTAGTTCTGAACAGGTAGATAAAAGAGGAACTTGGATGGGAAATTGCCTACTACCATTTTGTAAGAATGCTGTAATGAAAGTAAAGCCTCAGGAATGGAGAAATTGAGTGCTACAGCCTTCAAAGAGGCACACTTAGTAGCTACAGTTCCAGTTTCAAGATGGTACCATGAAGCAGCAACTTGGATCATGAGGTGGGACACACAGAGTGGGCTCTTTCCCCAGGGTAGTACTCCAGGAAACTGTGTGGATTCTCTGTGATGACTGTCAGACTCTTCATGTATCCATGACATTAATGAGATATGCTGGGAGCCATCTTCTTACCTCTTCCTCACACAGAGAAGAACATGTTGGTTCTGAGCAGATCCCAACTGGTTACAGGGGGTGGCAGAGATAGGGCACTTCATGCCCTTCTCTCGGTACCCATCTTGAGTCTGTGCTCCACTGTGGTTCAGATATTCTAATTAGAATTATTTTATTGTTTCGGTCCTTTGTTGTGAGGCTAGTTATTGCTGCTCAGCCATCTTGCCAACATCATTCTGTTTTCCTTCAGTATTTTTAAAAATATACCATTGACTTCTCCTTTTCCTTTTTTTCTGACAAGAAATCTGCTGCCATCATTATATTTGTTTCCTTTCTATATAAAATTATTATGGTTTCTAGCTGCTTTTAGGATTTTCTTTTTATCATTTTTAGGAAATTTGGTTATGATATTATATGTATTGGTGTCATTTTCTTGATATTGTGATTTTTCTCAAATCTGTTATTTACGATATTAATAAAATTTGGAAAACATGCAAACATTATTTTATTTTTTTCCATTGCCTATCTTTTGGGCACTGAAATTATGCTTAAACCTACCAGGTTTACTCTCTTCAGCAAACTACATGGCTTAACTTTGAAGTACTATCTTTATAACTTTTTGTTAAACTAAGCCATCAGGGTTCTGAATAGAATACAATTGGTAGGAAAAAAAAACAAATAATAACAAAACCTTATCAGAGATTATTGAGAAAACACCAATGGGGGGTGTTGATAATGCAGAAAATGAGTTGAAGTTGTGTTTCAGCAGCTTCCAAACAGTTCCGCAGGGACATCCACAGATGAGACTTTGTGGGGTTGGGTTGGAGTTGATACCAGGAAGTTACAACATAGGCCAGGACAAAACAGTGAATCCCAGTCACCAAGCTGTATGTCCTGGTCAAGGGCATGAAAATCCAGTCTCTGAAGGAAATCTGTCCCATTTCCTTTCCCATTAAGGAATCTGAAATTATTGATTTTTGGCTACAGGAATCTTTCATGGATGAGGTTTAAAGATTATACCAGTGTATTATCTTCAGCAGACCTGGAAAAAGGCATTTGTTGTCACCACAGATTACGGTGACCATGTCAGTATGGTTGATGAGTGTTCCAAAGAGGCAACCATGGCCATCAAGTTACCATTATTCTGTTCAGACTCTCCATTGTCTCAAGACAGAAGGCATACAGCTAGAATGAGATTGGTAGGTCACGCACTGTCCCTTTCAAGATGACAGCCCACTTTGACACTTTGCTGGTATGTCTTATCCCTGACCTAGGGGTGCTCTCTTGGCTCCTGTGCCTGTGAAGCTGCAGATGGGCAATACTGATGGCATCAGTCAGGGGTTGTACTGCCACCTTGGGCATCTTCATAGAGACCAACTTTGATTTCATCTCTAAGACCTATGGGTGTCTGACCCCTGATATCTAGAAAAAGACTGTATTAACCAAATCTCCCTATCAAGAATTCACTATCACTAAAGACCAACATCACAGTCTGCGTGCAGGGGATCCAGACAAGAACTGTGACTATGATAGAGTGATTTTATAAAAAATAAAATAATAACATGAAATGAACTGAATAGACCTTTAAAAAACTCATCTAAATATTTTTCAGTTTAATCTCTGAAAATTGGCCACACCAAATTTTTCAAACAACCATTACTTTTTAAACATGTCTAACTTTTTAAAAATTATTATTTGAGAGAGATACATTTCTACTTCAGTATTATTGTCTTAATAGAAAAAAATGTTAAATGTCAGATGCCTATGGGTGACTAGATTATGAAGTTAAATAGAGGTATTACTGGGAGTAACTTAAGAGAAATGTGAATTTTTTTCCATTTTGTAGAGCAAACAATAAAAATAAATAAATACTGAAATGACATGATATGACAAATCATAAAAATTAGTCTAAATAAAAAAATAAAAAGCTGGTATCCATAAAGAGTAAACAAAACCTATAAGACCTGTTCTTATACTCAGCTTTTATAGAAAAGCACTATTAAATTAGCAAATCATTTTCATGAACATAGGTTGGTAATATAAGAAAGAAGTGAAAGGAATGGATAATAAAGTGTATATAGAAAAAGCTAATATTCTGAAATAAGTGAAGTCAAACAGCTTTTCAATATCTTGGTAATATATTCAACACAAAATATTCAACTCACCAGCCGAATTAATCTCATCTTGTGTCTTTAAATATGATGTATGTTAGGCAAATGCAAGGAGTATGTGTTATCTGTTCAGAATGAGGTCCAGGGATGGCCCTATAGAAATTTAGCTCTCATTAACCACATCAGTTAATCCTCAAGCTATACATTCTTTTAAGTGAATATAGTTTAAGTCATACAATAGAAAAAGAGGAAAATTGAATTCTAAGTTGTTAAACAATATATGATGTTTCTGATATAGACATATAAATAAGTTTTCTATTAGATAACTCCTAATATGTTAATTTATTTCAGCTCATTAGGCAAAACTGATGGAAAATAAATATGTCCAGTAAGCATAAGTAGGGAATCATGTTGTCTTTTTTTCTCTGATTCTGATGAATAGAAATAAGAAATATGTGTGTGACTATACCCAACACTTATTTTTTTACTATCTTTCAGTAAATGTATTTAGAAAGATAAAATCTCCAAACCTGGATGTGTGTGTGTGTGTGTGTGTGTGTGTGTATGTGTCTTCAGTGGGTGGTGTGGCATCCTCTTTACCATTAAAAGGGGACACCATCAGAGAAGGATGTGGCATCAGAGGAAGGGCACAAGCCAAGGGCAGCAGAAACTCAACACAAACTATGGGGAAGCATGAGTTCATTTAAACTAAGATGCCTAAAAAAGTAAATTTCTTTCTTACCTTTAGGCATTGATGACCTAAGTTAAAAACACAAGATGTATCAAAGGAAACTGACCTTTAGTCCTTTCCGGTAGGTGGCCTGGACTTAAACCAATTCCAATGTTCCCCTCTTCTTTCAAAGATCTATGTTGGCTACAAGTTAATAACAATGAGCTGGGGAGTGTGTGTGTGTGTGTGTGTGTGTGTGTGTATGAGTGTTTGTGTGTATTGGGTGTTTGGGTGTGCGTCCTTTGTTTGAATTTGGGAGGCCTTTTTATACCTTAAAATTGAATAGTTTAAAAAATAGTTCGGAAATGTCTTGTTTACTACATTTTATTCTTAGTAAAAATGTTCTTGAAAATATTCTGCTTCTCACTGGAGTTCTGTTGAAAAACACATTATGAATATTATAAAACATATGCATTTTTCCTTGACCTAAAAAGGCTTTTTGTCATGAAAAGAAAATAAAGATTACTATTAGGTGCAACAACAAAAGAATGAACTAAGGAACAGCTCTTGTTTTTTTCATGTAATCCCATTTTAAGTAAGTGCTAGAATCAGAATAGAGAGCATAAGTAGAAAAACATGAAATTTACTAATGACTGTGCTTTTTGCAACAACTAAAATCATTTTGATCTTAAAATATGAATCTCTCGGATACATGTTCCCAACTCACCTTTAGAGAAAGTACTAAAACAAAATATGACACCAACTGCATTATTTCTTGATTATAATTGAGTTCTTTAAGGATAATCTGCATGTTAAATACAGCACAGGAGCAGAAGAAAATGCTTGAAAAATAAAAAAGAGACAAAAAGTGTTAAATTAATATTTATATTGCTAAACTTTTTTTTTCTGAAGAGTAAGATCTTCAGGTAGAAATACAAGGAGTGTCATTGTTATCAGAACGACATACTGTGAATTATTAAGAGCCCACGCATCTAAGAGAAACTTGATGGGAAGAAGGCTGGCAGCACGTGTTCAGTATTTGGTAGTAATAGAGAATGTAGCCCATCTGAGCAGAAGCCTAGAACTGTTATTATTCCATTGGTGAGAACAAAATGAATACTTGGTATTGATGGAGTACCCTTGAATGGTGTTATATATTGTACATCAATGTCAAGTGGAATTGGAAAGGCATCCCATAATGACATGTGAGAAGAGAACAATTGTTCATAAACTGTCAAGAGACCAACCAAGGTCTTCTAAGTAATGTGGTTTAGATGTGTGGGGATTAAAGTGCATAACATTTATAAAGATATTTTTGTCTTCAAAATATTATCTGAAATGAGACATTGCTTTTGATGCTGTACATACCATACAGACATGCTATGCAAATTAATGAATGCTAATTAGCTTGCTAGTATTTTATTTTGATAAATCATATCCAGTGGACAAATAAAAAGGAAGTGTTTTAAAAAGTCAATGACGTAGATGATGAATCAAATTCTTTTTTCTCTCCTTCCTTTTTTTTTTACTTTATTCGGTAAATATTTATTGAGTGTTGGATCCAAGCTAGGCATTGGATATGAAATGACAAATAAAGCTTGACTAGTGACACTGTGGAGTTTGCAACCTAGTAATGGAAGTGGATAGACATGAGCGGTTGTGTAACACTGTGCCACACTTGCTGAAGAAAATAACTTACCATTGCAGTAATGTATGATCCAATTACAATGCAAAATTCTTGGAAAGAATTCCAGTATTTCCATAATAATTCAGTTATCTGTCTTTCATAAAATTGAACATTACTAAACAGCATTGCAAGTATTGGTTGAGAGAATATTATATATGAAAATATATAATATTGGGAAATGTGGACTAAATTTACTGCATTCGTAGAGTAATAAAAACAATGAAATTGTGTGCAAAAGTTGAAAAGTAATGAGTTATTCAGTGTGGATATTAGATATTTCGGGAAATAACTGCACAGGCAGTTTACTCTTATAGAGTTTTGTGAAGAAATCCAAAGACTTATGCTTCAATGAGAGGCAATGACCATGTGAGTAAAGAAAATTTGTATTATTTTTCTATAAATATAAAATCACATAAATATTTCAAAAATATGTGAAATATCTACAGATTTTACCCCATGTCTTTGATTTGTTGCTTGTGAGTCATATTTTTTATTAAAATTTAAAAATAATTGTCTTAAATCTTGCACTTTAGAAGGTATGGTGGCACCTGCCTATAATTCCAATGGCTCAGGAGGTTGAGGCAGGAGGATTGCAAGTGCAAACCCAGCCTCAGCAACTTAGTGAGGAATTAAGCAACTTAGTGAGACCCTGTGTCTCCAAACAAAAAATCAAAAGGGTTTGGGATGTGACTAAATATATAAGTATCTTTGAGTCCTATCTCTGGTACAAAAAAAGAAAATTTTATAAATTTCATGGTATAGAACTATGTTGAAAATATTGATTAATGTAAGTCTTAGGAATTATTTTTAATTTGGCTATCTGTTCATATATTACTTTTGATAACTTTTCAGTAAATATGCATAATACTCAATAAACACTCTGTTAAAAAGTAAATTATATCTTAACCAAGATTTATAATTTTAGGAATTGCTATATAGCTATAGTCACTACATTATATGAATTTGGAATAGAGATAAATATATAGATAAATATTAAAAATTGTGAAATCAGGAAAATACTTACTCAAATATGGTTTCAAAGAAATTAAATATCCACAGGTAATTAAATGAAACTCAACTTGAGCCTCATACCATACATTTTAACTCAGAATGAATCATGGAATTAAATGGAAAATTAGAAATTTTAAAAATTTGAGAAGAAAATAAAATGAAAACTTTTGGACCTAAGAACTGGAAATCAGCTTTAGACATGGCATCATAAGAATGCTCCTTAATAACATGGACATCGTTTCAAAAATTGTTCTGCAAAATACACTTTCAAGAGAATGACAAACATTCTACAGTTGGAGAAAAAATAATTTAAGGCATACATATAACAAGGGTCTCAGATCTAGAATGTATAAAAGCTCTCAAATGTGAACATTCACAAGTAATAAGCAAACAAGAAATCCAATTGAAAAATGGATAAAAGGTAGGGAAAGACACTTTGCGTTTAAGGATATAATGGTGGCAACGAACATCTGAAACGATGCTCACCATCACTGTCTCCATCTAGGAAATACAAATTGAAACCACAAGGCAGAAGGCAGAGGGCATAGCTCAGTGGTAGAGCATGTGTTCAGCATGCTGGATTCTATCTCTTTTACCAAAATAAATGCATCCAGGATCAGAGCCGTGGCTCACCAGACAGAGCATTTGCCTAGCATGCATAGGGACCCAGGTTCAAACCCCAGCACCATGTACACAACTAAGTGTCAGAAAAACAAAACCAAATGAAAAAAAAATAAAGTTGATTTTCTCTCTTTCCACTCTCTCACCTCTCTCTCTCTCCCTCTCTCTTTAACAATAAACAAATAAATATATCCATACTCCCTTACACACATATGTACATACAACAAGCATAAACAATGAGAAATAACTATATACCTTTAGAAAAAATTGTACACAAGCAAACAAGAAAAAAAAACTAGCCACAATATGCTGTCAACAATGAAGAGAAAATGGACATCTTATATATTAGTGCTAGGAAATTTCCATTGAAAAATTGTCATCTCCATTATCTCTCTGGTATACTGAAATGTGATATGTAGTGAATTTCATCCTCAGATTGATATTTCAATCCACCACAGAGAGGAAATCTACTTCCTATATTTGATTTATTGACCTTGTTTTCAGGTAATTCTTGTCCTCTAAGCAACTAACCTTTTTTTTTTTTTTTTAAACTGGTCTTGGTCTTTAACTATATGAGAGTTATATTCCTACCTACAGTATTTTTGCATTTTGATCTACCATTTACTAATAATTAGTTTGCTTTTAAATGCGACTAACAGGAAACCCAGTTTAGCCATCTGAAAGTTAAGATGCATTGACTTGTTCAACTGCAAAGGGTAGAGAATTTCAGGAAACACACTTGAGATTTGCATTTGTGTTCCACCATTACCACATATCTGCCCCCATGCGGTCATTGGCTTCATATTTAGTTTGATTTCAGCATAGTTGAAGATATTTGGAGAGAAATATGTTTCACTCCCATGAAGCAAGGTTTGAAAGTGGTTGACTGATTGAGTGACTATTCATTCAGTGACTGTTACCTGTGAAATGAATGTGGTAATTACATTGAGCCTGTTTGCCTTACTAACCTTGAAGGACTCAGATCCCAAATAAGTGGGAACCCACATCAGTTGGGAAACAGAAGGTGAAGGTGATCTTGCCTGTCTGATTATTTTATAAACAGGAAGTCGGGGAATGATGGTTGTGATATTTGCTCGACATTTTGTGTGTGTTTCTCAATCAGAAAAACCATGAAATTGGGATAGATTATAGCGAGAATTAGGATGCAGTGTTGTAGGAATCATTTGGAATAACTGTTTTGATAATGGGATATTCTCTGTGCTAAACTGGGAAGTAGTGATGAGGAAGAAAAAAATGTGATTGAATACACTGGGCATTTCAATTGCTGGTGCTGTCAGAATTCTGTGAAGACTGTTTTTTTTAATGAATATTTGATACTTTATATGAAATACTGACAATACACAGAAACTTGTAGAACAGATGAAAAGTGAAGTTGAAAGAAAGTGAAAAAAGAAAATGCTCAACTCATTGAGGTATCAAAACTAAACACACACATTTCAGTGAAATACAATATTCCATCCAGATCCTTCTATTCATCATATTCCCAGTATGATATTTAGATATGACAATTACATTATATAGTATATTATATATAATTATTTTAATACATTATAATTATAAATAATATATAATTATACATAATTGTATATATAATTATACATAATAATATATAATAATATAATTATATTATATTATTTATAATAATATAATTATATTATACATTATATATATAAATTACATATATAATTATATATGTAATTTATATAGAATACATATATAATGTATATATATTATATATATTACATGTATAATTATACATAATTGGAATTGATAAGAAAAAGAAAATGGTTTTCTGATGCCTAGGATAAGATATTTAAATAATCAATTATATTAGAAAATATCAAGCTATGGTAGGGTTTAAGAACCAAACATGTCTTTTCTATAAATGTGCTGCATGAAAATAATTACAGAAATAAAATGGAGATTAAAATAAAAAATGGGGTTGACATGGTGTGTCCAGGAGTGGCATATTCTTCATAGTCATAAAGATAAAATGAGAATGATTTTATCATTCTCAACAGAAGAGTAGGGTCAAAGAAGGCAGGGAACACATCAAGGAGGAAGAAAAGGGTTAAAGAGAAGTTTGTCTTAGGAAAATTTCAGAGAGAGAATTTGTTTTGACAGATTTCAATGAAAACTGTAGCAGGTGGAGTGACCTCTCTGATGCCATTTCTAGAACAGTGGCCCAGCAGGCACACTTTGGCTGCTTTTGGAGTTTTGGACGAGCCCACTCCATGAACAGATTTGCTTTCCTCTACCTTCCAATCCAAATTTTCAGCAGAACTCCATGAAGTTTATAAACTTATTTTAAAACATATACAGAAATGACAGCTAGGGGCTGGAGCGGTGACTCAGCTGGTGGAGCGCTTGCCTGGCATGTGCAAGGACCCAGGTTCAAACCCCAGCACCACATACACGTGTGACAGAGAAACAAAGGCCAGATGAAAAACTAAATGAAATTGATTCTTTCTCTTACTCTCCCTCTTAAAAAACAGACAGCTACAAGGATTTTGAAATATATTGTAGTTAAAGGATTTTGTTGATTTTGAGATTTTTCTATAAAGTTGTATATTAATTGTGAAAAGTTTGAAAAATATATAATGATACGGAAGAGGGCTTTCAGAATCAACCCCAACATACATACTCAACTAATTTTCCAACAATATATTAAGGTCCTTTAACAAAAAAAAAAAAAAAAAAAAAACAAGTTAGACTTCCCAGAAAAAGGTGATGGACAAACTGTATAAAATACTGTTTTGTGAACAATAAGTCTGGACCAATGTCTCATATCATTCACACATATGAAGTTCAGGAGGATAATACAGTCAAGTGGGAATTTTGAAAGTTCTAAAAGAAAGCATACACAAAATATTAGAAAATAAAGAATCTGACAATAAATGAAACAGAATAATGCCTTAGGGCCTTGTATTGGTTATAGGGCCTATTTTTGGTTATTATAATAAAATAGCTGAGACCTACATACTTTAGACATGCAAAAAAAAAAAAAACAAAAAAGAAAAAAATAAGAACAACAACAACAAAAGAAAAACCCAGAGGTTTTGTGTAGCTCACAGTTCTGGTGACTTAAGGGGATGCCCATAGCTGTTGGGCTCTGGAGAGGCATGGTGGTGGGTGGCATTTACCTGTTGGGACTGTATGTGATTGGGAGAGACCACAGGGCAGGACAGAAAGCAGAAGCATGATTTAGGGTCAAGCTCACTCTTAGATAACCTCCTTCTCATGAGAACCAACCAGGTTCCCATAAGCACTACAGCAGTTCCTTCCCAGGGCAGTGCCACCAGGGACTCAGTAACTTCCAGCAAGTCCCCACCTCAATGGTTCCACACCAGCTTCCAGCTCTGCACCCCAGGACAGAGCTTCTGACACAAGAACATTTGGAGGACACATTTCAAATCTTACCAGACTCTAGAACTCTCTTCTTTCAGACACTGTTAAGAAAATGCTTACACTGGGATACAGTAATCAATATTAACAGCATAAATGTCTGATTGAAGAACTATATCCCAAGCAATTAATACACTAAGATAATATATCAAGATGATATAAGAAAGTCAAATTAAATGAAAAATTATTTAATAAAAGCATAGGATTATTTGTACAAAAATACTTGGATAAAGACAATGCATGTATGTCTAATAAAATGATACTTCTTGTCATTGGTCTCCAGGGAAATGACAAGTTAAGTCCCAAAGCAACACAACTCCAGACCACAACAATAGCTTCATTAAAGCAACTGAGTACCAACGTCTCAGAAAAGGCAAGAGTATAAAACTGAAAAATGGGACAACAGCTTGACCTTCCTTTAAAATGTCAAGCATACACCTAAACAGCCACCCAGAAATTTCATTCTTGTTTTCGATTAAATGAAATGAAAATGTTCATAGCAGCTTTGATTACAATTACACAATTTTGGACAAAAGAATAGCTGTCCCTCTCTGAATAAATGAACACATTTATACAACGGAATACCATTAGTTGGCAATTAGAAAGGGTGAACTACTGATTGTTTTTCTAAAAGCATAAATAAATTGTGAAATTTGACTGAGTAAAAGAAACCTGTCCCAAAATAAAAAATGTCCTGAATATTTCTAGTTAACATTGAGTTCTGAAAGGCAAACCTTACACTTCATGGCAAATATCAAGCCAGTAGTGGCCCAAGATTGTGAACCAGATGGACTGCAATGGGAACATAAGAAACTCTTGGCAATGACGGAAAAGTTCTGTGCCCTGATTGAGGAGGTGTTTAAATATGGGCATGTATTGGATGATAAATACACACATTAATTTGTAAACTTAATGTTTACTCTCATTTGCATAAGCTAGAGTAAAACTAAGGATAGGGTGAAAGTTAGACAAGTTTATCAGACACACCAAATTTGAGGTATCACATAATCTGGGGTAACTATAGCTATGGAGGGATGGTGAGGGAGGAAAAAGGGGTGTTATTAATCCTGAATGGTACACTTGACTCCCCTGAGAAGACAAATAATACTCATGCAGGCATTTAAATCTTGAAAGTTCAAAAATTAATATACATGTATATGGATGTATATAAATGTAATGGGGGAATTTCATTGAAGAAAAGTGAGTGGTGAGTGTGCAAAACTGGAGATACTGGATAAGGATCAGGCTCAAGTGGGATGATCATTACGCATGCATCTATGAAAGTGGAGAAACAAATCCTTTCAATATGGAAGAACATACCAAACTCATTAAAATAAAGTAAAAAATGAAGAATGGCATTTCCTCTCTGTGACAAACCAAAGATGGATGGTAAGGAATTTAATGGACGTATCCTTTTTCACTCTGTTCTAATGAATAATATAATTCTTCTTATGAAAATATGAAACTCAGTCCTGAATGAAATTTATATTAAAAATAAAAATATTGGGAGTGGAGCAGTGGCTTCGAGGTTACAGCGCTTGCCTGGCATGCGTGAGCAGCTGGGTTCTAACACGAAATAGTTAATATTTCATTTTCTTCTTAAACATGAATTTATCTATATATTTATTCCAGGATATTTTTATTATTTTGACATAGACTTACGTATTGGAGGGAATTGTTGTTACATAATCATGCATGCATGGATATTGACATAGTAAGATAGTAAGTTGAGGTCGATCCTAGACAGATGTACACCCTTCATCCATTCCCTGAGCTCATGTCTCCTCTGTAATTCCACCATATTATAGTTTGAAATGAGCATATACATGTATAATAATTGTTGATATTTCTGAGGTCCTCTGCCTGTCTGTATATAGCTAGGCTTCTAATTCAAGTTGAGTGTCCCCCATTGAATTGATAAACTTCCTTATCCATCCCTCCCCTCCCGGTCTCCTTCTCTTCTCCCTCAACCTTCATAGGTATGGTTCACCCAGCCCCTCTTTCTTAAAAAATAAATATTTTTTGAAACATACTTTATGAATTATAGGCTTAGAATTCTTTTCAAGAAGCCCCCTAAGTTTTTTCAAAATGAGGAAACATTTGAAAACACTGTGTCAGTAGGAAAAGGCTTCACATACTTCACAGTTTGTAAGAACTTTAAACTTGGTTGCAATATTTTAATTGACAGAAGAATTTCAGAAATTTGAGGCATGTGGGAATACAGAAGGACATCTTTAGTAGAACGAGTAGCATATGCTGAAGAAAAAAAGGGAAATGAAGAGATTAATATGGTGTGTTATTCTTTGCTTATTAGCAAATGTATGAAGTTGAAGCCATACAAGTAATATTAAGAATGACTGGATCTTTTGAGTATTAAGACAAAGCTGGATAATCATTTTATTTCAAAACTTAAGTCATGCTTGAGCAAGAAAAGGTGAACTATGTATCCAAAAGATAAAGTTTAATATGAAATGATGACCCTGTGACAATTAGGAATTTTATAAAATGTCTTCTTGCAGATATATCTTTTTGATTTTTCTCAGTCCCCCTTACTACTCATTCTCTCTCTTTTCCTCAATTATATAAATTCTTATCAACAAGTTTCTATGCTTATTTAAAATATAATTTATATGTAAAACATGCTCTTATTTTTAAATAAAAATAGTCCACTATTATAAGTTATAACCTTAATTTCCATAGTCTGTGGGAGGTCTGTTCCTAAGGATGGTGGCTAATTTCCTGTCCTCTAAAGTAAGGCTCATAGGTGCACATACTTCAAGTATATCTTGAGAAAAATCCTGTATTTAGGTGGCAATTCAGGCAGCAATACCCTGGGTGTGGTTAATGGACCATATCATAAAATGCACATATTGCTGGAAAATTAAAACTGATGGATACATAAACCTTTGCAGTTTTTAGGAAGTGGTTGGGTCAGGAGTTTTTGACCCTGACTATCTGGGCACAACTCATAAATATGTATAGACTCATGTTGAATATGTATTCTGTCTCTGTGATGATTGGTAGAATGTGTGCAGCAGGAAAGGTATTCAAAAGTACACAGTTTGCTTCCCTTAAGCACTGCCAATAAAATTTGCATTTAAGTTGTTTCTGTGCAGTCTTGAGCAAGAGATTCTAAAAGCTACAAAATTTTGATTGATTGAAATTGAAAATAGTTTTAATGTTATTTTGGTACTCTTCAGGTGTGAGTGAGTGTGTGTATGTATATGATTTTAAAGTGTCGCATTCTACCTAAGAATAACTTACTATTTTTATATGAACAATTTGAGGTTAAAGCTATTGTGAAACAGACTGACAATTATATAACAACTGCAATTGTGTTTTCTGTAACAAAATAAGTACACATTATGCAATGTTTTAAAGTTATGGCATAAACAAACACTGCTCTCTTTCTCCACAAGATGAGGGGCATTTATTTTTAAGGCTGCTGCTTTTGAATTTCATTGAATCGAAACAAAACAAAACTTGAGAAAAGATGCATTCTGTGCAACTCTTAGTATCTGCTCCAAAGCTGCACCTTCCATCACTTTAAACAAAACTGTCACTTTGCAAAATTAGACTATTAATTTCCACAAGGCATGAATCTTCACCTTTGTGGTACATTTTCAATATAATCATTAAGAGAAACTTCATGAATACTTAATGATAAAGAGACATTTGCATCATATAAATACCTTCAATCTCCTGTTCTGTATGCAGTGGTTGCACTACCATCTGGCAAAGGTTTCAGTTGACTGAAACTGAAGCAATAAATTAATACAGTAAAAGATGCTACCAACAGCTTTAATCCAATTAAAATGCTTGAAGCTGACTCAACGCATGTTAAAATGTTATGTCTGCCACTGCTAAGTGCCATGCACGGACGCAATATAATGAGCCAACCATGGTTGAAGAGAAGTTAGCAAGAGTCAAGGGTGCTCCTCCTTGCAGGCACTCATAACAAAGGTTTATGCAATTAAAAATTAAACACTAGCAGGGGCACAAAACCTACCATGACAGCCCCGCCTCCAAGACAAAGGGTAAAACTGTTTATACTTACTAAACATATAGATCCTTTTTTATTTTTTTTTTTAAGAAAGAGGATCAGTGAAAGAGAAAGAGAGAGAATCAATTTTATTTAGTTTTTCATGTGGCTTTCATTGCTCTGACACTTCATTTTATACCTGGTGCTAGGATTTGAAACTGCATCCTTGTGAATGCCAGGTAAGTGAAGGAACTGCTGAGCCACTGCTCCATCCCCACAAGTGATGACCTTATAAAAATCTTTCAATATGTAGGTGATTCTCATAGTCTTTTCAGATATTCAGTTATTCAGTTAAATCTATCTGGATTCACACAATAGAATAAAATGAATTACTAAAAATAATTCATGCTCAAAAAATTCACCTTCATAATGCACATTTATTACATTGGCATGTACAGAAAATTAATAAATTAGTATAATATAAAATATATATTTCCCATTCTAAGAAAATTAAAATATTTCCACAAGACAACACAGACTATCTCTCCATCTTTCTGGCTGCCTATCATCAATTGCCAAATGTACTGCACCAATAGGCATTACTAAAGGAAAAAGACAAAAACAACCTTCAAGTAAGTTGAAAAACCCTGAGAATATTAAGATTTGTTGTTCTTTCTTATGATGCTTATAACATGTAGTAAGCTTTCAATATGTATTGTCATTGTTATCAGGAGTTTTATTCTACTAGAGAAATCTCTACCTATATTATAAACAAATGGATTTCATCTGTAACTTCTGATTCTATTCCAAACAAACATGATTGACTCTTCTGTTTAACTCATTCTTTATCTGATGATGATTCTTAAAAATGTGACTATTTTTATAAAATAACTACGCAAAGTATATAAAGTGCACTGACAATAATAACTTCATGAGGGTGCTTTCATTATAATTAATCTGCAACTCAGTATTGCTTTAAAGACAGCTTTCTAGTGATAAATCTTGAATCATGGCAAGCTTACAATACAGTTTTCTATGCTCATCAAATATGAATTGAGTAGATTATTATGATATAGTTTTAAAATACAGTACACCTGTGTGAAAGATTATTGTAATAGTCTATATCTGATTTACATAATGTCAATCACTTAGCATTCAATGAAAAAACCTTTATTTTAAATTAAAATGTTTTTCTGACTTCAAAATTAGTAAGAATGTGATTAGATTTATATTTTTGAACTACAAAGCTTTTAATAATTTTCAAGTCACTTATGCTCGTAATTACCTCAAACAATGCTAGTAATATGATCATCAAAAAGAGCTTTAATTGAAATATAGGTAGATACAATGTTATATTTCATTTAAGGAGTTGTATAATAATGATAAGAATGAAAATAATAATAGGCATCTTCTGTCACTTTAATATAAAAAAGCCATCAATTTCAAGCTTACATTATTTGATCTTTGTCCTGTCATGGAGATCCTACAACTTTGGTCATCCTAATTATTTTCCATTTAAAATCTGCTAAACCTTTCCCTTGTTGGGCATAGGCTATATGAATATGGGCACAGGCTTACCAGGGAGGATTAACAGAAACAGGGAAGATAATAAGGACCCAAAATAACTCACATCATCAAAAAACTTTTTTGCTTAATTCATAGAATTTTATTATGATAAATCTCCTGATTGGGCTGAAGATACCAATTCCTACGCAAATTCATAAGGTGGGTCCCTTAGGCTGCCATGACTTCTTTACAGCGATCGTACGTTCGAAGGTGATAAGAATTCATAAAAGTATATTTAGAAATCTCCACTTGCATCACATTGGTGGATGTTTCATTGGTTAGTGTAAGTCACATGGTTACCTAGGAGTCATTATCACAGGGAAGGACCCAAGCTCATAGTTATCAGGGCTATAGGAACAATTTATGCAACTGTGCACCAAACTTTTTGCCCCAAGAATTTTAATTATGAATTTTAAAAAACTGTATCTCTTGACTAGAGTGATGTAATTATAGATAAACAGAAAAACGTATTCGTATTAAACCACCTTCCCTTCCAAATTAAAGTTGTTTGTGCCATATATTGTGTCATGCATTGCTTAATGACATGGACATATTCCGAAACATGTATTCTTAGGCACTTTTGTCCTTGTGTGAACACCAATGTGTTTACTCAAGCCTTGTGCTATGGCCTATTACAGTAGGCTATATTTTAATTTTAAGGGACTAAAGCATTGTTATACAGTGTATGACAGTGTATAAAAAGTCTTTGAAGAATAAGCAAACAAACATTAGTGAGGATTATAATACAAGCAAATTTCAACGGAACAAACTATCATTTCTTAGGTCAGGATTCCAAAGGGAATGTTAACTCCACATATGTTATTTGATCTCTGAATTTCAGACCATCCTCTCTCCCACTGAGCATAGTACTCCTCTCGATCTCGTTGAAGCTAAATATTTCACAGTCAATATCAGTTTTCAAGGAATTCAAAGGTGTCTTTCAAACAATCTTTCAGCTTTTTTAAATTATGAAGGGTATGTAATTATTAAGCAGTAATATTTCATGCATACTCAAAATGAAGGGTCAGCTTCAAGGGACTTCTTTAGAATTTATCCCATCCTTTTGAAGTCTGGCCTGCCTTTGATAATGTCTTTCAGTATTAACAACAAAATTTTAACCTACATCTAAAATAATAAGTATAAAAAATACAACCAGCACAAAATGATTAATTTATTTCTATCTCTTGGCAAATTTGGTAGGATGAAAGAGTGTTGGGTGAACAAAGGCTAAAATAAAACATGGAGAATCAGTATAATCAGGTTTAGAATTTTTGATACACTACAAATCATGAAGAGTTTTAAACACAATTACATTTTTGTTTAAGGAAGATCAATTTGTGGACAATAATAAGCTCTTTAAAAAAAAGAAAAAGGCCATGTTCTACCAGTAGGAAATAACTGTAAAGAGGACACAAACTAAGGACAAAGAATTGTGGCTGAGGATCCATCAAAGTGCTAAACGGTGACATTTAGTAATATGGATAGATGGGATGTACTGAATTTGAATATAAAAGAAGAGAGTAAGCAAAGTCCAAGGAGCCGTCTAGTCTCCTGAAGTATAATAATACTCTTGTGGTAGATTTGTATCATGTCAATTTAGCTACAATGGATATACTTCTCAAAGCTTCTTTCCCTTAGAATTTTTAAATTTTCATGAACAGTGAGAGATATTTTACATAGAATTAAAAAAAATAAATGAAGCAACTGATATATTCTTTCTGAGCTTAAAATGTTTGCAGTGAACGTGGGTTGTTGTGACCGTTTACACACATGGACATTTATCTACTGAGTCACATGGTGGCTTGGGGCATTAGGGGGGACCACAGCAGTTCCAGCAGCTGCCCCAGCCCCTATACAGTTTCTCTGGGCCAGTTGTGCTCCATTAAGGAGGGTGACAGCTTCTTCATCAGGCTCCCCATCATCCAACTGGAGACAGGGAGATAACAGCAGACAGAATGAGTTCCAGTACATTCTCATGGTTTTCATCTCAGACTCACAGTTTTCGGTTTGTTTTTGGTTTGCTCACTCTACCTGTGTTTCCCTTTCCTGACAGCTGCCATTCAGACATCAGTCTTCTTCCCAGAAACAGAAATGATGGTCTCACACAGACTGTAAGGGGCTCCCACAGTTGGGTAAAGTAAAATCCTTGTAATAAATATAAATAAAAAGATACACAGATATAGGTATGGATAATATGACAATATAAAGATATGAATATATAAATAGATGAAATTCTTAATTTTTATGTATATGCATCCTAATTGTTTTGCTCTAATATAAGCCTGACTGATAAAATCCTTAACTTGATTAAAAATGCAAAAGGAGAATTGAATGGTACATAGTTATTAGCACAGTTTTTAATATGCTGTTTTCAGTTGCCTGGAATATATCCAGGGAAAGATAAAAATGTAGATTTGAATCTTAGAATAGAAAGTTGGTTTGTGGTGGTCATGGGTATAAATGGAGATTGAGAAAGCGGAGTGCAATGCACTGCTTGTAAATGCTAAGTCAAGAAGAAAAAAGAGAAAGCCCTTAAAAGAGTCACAGAAAAATCAGAACAGCGGTATTCTGGATGCCGAGGAAAGAAAAAAGACCAGAGAAGGAGGTCATAAGCAGCAGGGGAAAGTATCAGAGATGTATCAAGTGAATTTAAAGTCATCTATGATTTGACAAATTTCAGACACAGCTATTTTTAGCAATAATAGTTTCAGTGACATGGTGAGGTAACATTACCAGTGGATTCAGTTTAGATTTTGTTATGGTTCAAATGTGAGGTTTCCTCTGAAAGCTCGTGTATGGGACAATGTAAGAAAGTTCAGAGGCAACATGCTTGGGTTATGAGAGGTTTAACCTAACCAGAGAATTAATTCCCTAGTAGAGATTAACTGGGTGAGGACTGTAGACAGGTAGGGTGTGACTGGAGGAGGTGGGTCACTGGGAGCATGCATTTGGAGTATATATTTTGTCTCTGAAGTAGAGAGTTCTTACTCTCTCTGATTACTAATGCCAAGCCCTGAGCTGCATTCCTGCATCACACTGTTCCATCATGTTCTTCCTCACCTCAGGCCCAAAGCAATGGAATTGCCTGTCTAGGAAGTGCAGGCTCTGTAACCATGAGTGCCAAATGGGTTTTTCCTCCTCTAAAATTGTTCTTGCCAGGTCTTTTCATTGCAGTGGCAAAAAAAACTGACTAAAATAGAAGTAAATAAAAAGACAAATATGGAAAAGTGTTAAGTTACCCAGAATTCTTGGAAAGATGTATAGATGTGACCAAAGGAAGAAAAAAACATTTTATTTATTCTCTCTTTATTTATTAGCTAAAGGTCATTTAGGGGGCAGAGCTGCTTTTGTTTGTTTTTATTTAAGATGAGTTGGAATCAAAGGTATAGTTGAAGGGGATGGAGAAAGAGGTCAAAGTTGAAACTGATTTTCAGACAGTTTCAAACAGACCCAAATGTTCTGATGAAACTTTGTAGAGGGAAATGTAAACAGTATTGAGTTCTTTGAAGTTAATAAAGAAAGTGAGGATAGATGTGTCCTGATAGGTTTATATCCTTTTAATGTCATCCCCTTTGTTGTGAGTTTAGTGGTATCCCCCAAACAGATATGTCTCAGTCCTACTTCATGATTTATATGTCATGTGAACTTATTTGGAAATAGAGTCTTTGTAGATGTATTAAGATAAAGATTTCAAAATGAGATCATCCTGGATTTGAATGGGACTTAAATTTAGTGTAGCCAGTCCCTTTAAGGAGAGATAAAAGGGGCTGGAGCGCTGGCTCAGTGGTTATAGTGCTTGCCTCGCACTCGAGGGACTAGGGTTCAAACCCTAGCACCACATATGCAATAAGGTGTTGGAGCAATGGAAGTCACATGAAAAACTAAATAAATTGCATTCTCTTTCTTTCCCTCTATGTCACTCTCTTAAAAAAAAAAAAAGAGGACATAAAGGTCACATGAAGAAGGACAAAGGATTACCTAGGTACCATGTGAGGTCCGCAGGAGCTGAGAGGTAGGCATGGAAAAAATTCTTCCTTGGCTTCTGGAGAAAGACCCAACCCTGCCAACACATTGGCTCACAGTTACTTCTTGCTTTCAGAATAGTGAGAGAAAAAAATACACATTTCTGTTTTAACTTTTTTTGAAAGGCATGTGCATTTAGTACCAGTCATTTGCATGGTGCTCTGTTAGCACTGTCACGATGGGCCAGAGGAGGAGGGTTTTTGCCTCCTGAGACACAAAGGAGGGAACTAAAGACTGAGAAATTTGTAGTCATTATGACTTACGGTTCAACTGCCCTCCTTTCTAGAGCACATTTTATTAGAAATTTATAATTCATGAATTTTAATATGTCCTAAACTCTATGTCATATTTGCTCCCTACTACTGTAACAAAGTACCTTACGCAAGGTAATTTATAAACAAGTTATTATGATTTGGATTAAATGGTCCCTGAATAACTTAATATGTGAAACAATACAAAATGGCTGAGAGGTGAAATGATTGGGTATGAGAGCCTTAACTCAACCAGTGAGTTGATGACCTGTTAGGAATTAACTGGGTAGTAACTATAGGCTGATAAGGTGAGGCTGGAGGAGGTGGGTCATTGAGGATGTGCCTTGAGGGTATATGCTTTATATGTGGTCAGTGGAGTCTCTTTTGCTGCTTCTTGATCATAATGGGAACAGCTTCACTCCACCACACTCTTCTGCCATGATGTTCTACCTTACCTCAAGCCCCAAGGAATGGAGCCAGCATTCTATGGACAGAGATCTTTGAAACCATGGGCCCTAAAATAAACTTTTCCTCCTAAAATTGTTCTTGGCAGGTCTTTTAGTCATAGCAATAAAAAAGCTGAGTAAAACACATGTAAAATTTCTTTCTTATGATTCTGGAGGCTAAGACGCATGAGACCAAGGTGCTGGTAGATTCAGTGTCTGGGGAATGTCTGCTCTCTGTGCCCCTTGTTGTTGAGGGTGGAGGCCAAGGGGACCTAACCTGTTCCTCCTAGCCCTTAGTTAAAGGCATTAATCACATTAATTAAGGTGGAGCCCTGATGGCCTAATCACCTCCCAGAGTCCCCATCTCTGAATCCTATGACCTTCACGTTTAAGCTCCACCGTGAATTTTGGATGGGCACTTACATTCAAACCATACCACTCAATTAAGCTTTCTAGAAAGATAAATAAATACATTTAACTTTTTCTTTTTTTAGTGTTGCGCAGAGGATAAGATTATCCATAACAAGCTCTAGCTCTCAAATACCTTGGATAAATTGGTACAATTTTCAAGAAAAATATTTTTATTTGAAAAGTATGAGCTACTTTATTATTTGGAGTTAATTACAGAAAATAGTAAATATTTCCTTTATTTAATAACATTGTAATTTAAGAAACACTGACAAGTTGGAAACTGCCACCATTAAATACTCATCAAAATCTAGTTTCTCAGATTAAAAGCATACTTGCTTTTCAGGTTTAAAGCTAGTTCTTTACCATCTCCATAGCTACAGGGCCAAGTATGATAATGAACTGCAAGAGAGACTGCTAATTTTTCACAATCACCCTATCACTCTTTATTTATTTATTTATTTTTGTTTTAGTTGGGAGGGAAGCTATGGTGTTAGAGGCCATTTCTGGGTCTCTTCGTAGTTTTATGTGGCATGCTTCTGCATATAAATTGGGAATGGTGGTAATGTATGTATGCAGAACAGATGTTTGGGTGGCAATTGCTTGCTTTATACTCCTTTCTTTCTCCTCTGCTGCAGGCTGGGGTATGAACTTGGTGGTGGGAGTTGAGTCATATATATTACTGAGCTCAAACCTTTCATGATTGGCATTAGAGAGACTTGAAAACCAACAGAGTCCTTATGTGATCCATGATATGGAACCATCTACCATAACCAATGGCCACTATAGAATGCCTTGTAAGACAGCAATACAATTCTGTTTTTGTTCTTGTATCATTTATTGTAGAATGTTTTTGAAACAAATAAATAAGAGGTCACTAATGATGGCCTATGTAAGCATTAATTGAATTATGTCATTGGATAGTATGTGAAAAAAGTGATTTCAGATTTCTTGATACTTTATAAGTTCATGTGTGCATTGCAAATGTCATTTAGCCAAACTTGTCATTCTGGGCTTATTATCAAGTAACAGAAACAGAAAATTTAAAGACTGGAAGTCTCAAACCTGCTAAAAAGTTAATGTGGATCGCTCCTGTAAACACTTTTTTTTTTTTTAAAGAGAGAGGGACAGTGAGAGAGACAGAGAAAGAGAGAAACAACTTTATTGAGTTTTTCACATGGCCTTCATCGCTCCAACACTTAGTAGTGTACATGGTGCTGGGGTTTGAACTCAGGTCCTCGTGCTTGCCAGGCAAGCACTGAAACCTCTGAGCCACCGCTCCAGCCCTAAACACTTTCTTAAACAAAAGATATGGTTTCAAATTAGATGGTACAGAGCTCTTAAAAGACAGGAATCAGAGAACGACAGGAGGTGGTAGTGAATTAAATAGAAGGTAGGGGTATAGTGGTGCTGTAAAAAGGTTGATGCTTTTCTCAAGTGCACACACACACACAGTGCCTTCTTGTAAAGCAGGGCAGTTGATATTGGAGAGAACAGCCTTGTTCCAAGGACAACTAAAGCTCTCTATAACACATTATTATTCTTATTTCCTCAAAAGAGGAAAGCAATTCTAATGGCTAAGAAAACACACATGCTACATTCATCATGGATCCATTATATAGTTATCATATTAAATTCATTAAAAATCTTCCACCATCTTTAAAGCAATCCTTACTTTTTATTGTTCATATAAATATCAATATTTAAACACTAGCATTCTGAATTTTAAACAAAAATCCATATCTAATTTAATAGCAATATGAAAATTTTATATTTATAAGATGCTCAGTATATAGCTGAATTTAAGTGGTTAAATGTCTGAACCAAGTTAAGAATGAAAGACAATGTTAATGTTTCCCATTGTACTTAGGAGAGCTCCTAGTGTTATACGGAAATTTTTCTAAGTGCTTATACATAATCAAGCTTGAGTACTCTTACAACAATTTGAATTGAATCCTACCTTAGGACTTTGAGTTCAGCAGAACCTTTATGAGGTGACTAGAGTGTACAAGTGGGAGAGCAAGACAACTATCTAATAATCTAAAAGACAACTACTCCGCCCTTCCAACTCTTCTTACCTCCTCCCTCCCTACCTGCAATAGAGGAAAAAAGAGAACCTCTTCTAAATCCTTTGTTTGTCTTTCATGATTTTTTTCATGTGAAATAAATACTTGTTTACTTAATATTTGATAATATTAGTTATACACATACACAGGGAAGAAAAGTGTTTGTAAACTCTGTTCATTCATCCTGCTGAGAATCTGCACAGGACAGCACTCTGCCAAGTATTCCAGGATAAATACGTGTCTCCCCAGCAGGAGGCCTGTGGAGTTACACTTACTATTTTTTACAGACAATGAATTTGTTATAGTAGAATAATAGTCTCTCCTTTATCCAGTGGATACCTGAAAATATGGGTGGTACTGATATTTCCCTCTTTCTTTATATATGTATATAATTTTCCTATATAGGTATATGTATGATAAAGTTTAATTTATAGATTAGATCATAGTAAGAGATTAACAACAGTAAATATCAACAGTAAAATACAGCAATTATAACAATATACTCTACTAAAAGTTATATAAAAGTGATTTCTCTCTTAGAAAAGTCAAAACAAATAGTCATATTTTTGGAAAATAGTTGATTGTAGGTAAGTGAAACTGCAGAAAGTTCAACAGATCAAGGGGTTAGTGAAAGGGAAGAGGGTTCTCAAGCTAAGTGTCTTTCCTGGAAAGGTTTGAGGTAGTGGCAACAGCATGTGGTCTGGAGGCAGCACTGGTTCCAACATGAACTTTGTACAAAATTTGGCTTCCTTTTCCGATGCTCCTGTCTTTGTGTTCAGTCATTGACTCCTTGACCTACATAGTGGAGACTCAGGTTGGATTCTTCTCAGGGTCCTGACTCTCTGTGGTTTGAGTTATCATTAGGAAGTGTGGACCTGTGCATGCAACCTTTCTCTTCAGTATAGAATTGAAAAGGTTCATGAGATATTCACCCCTTCATTATAAACAAGGCTCTGTATGAGATCTTTTGTCCAACTCTAGGCTGAAATTAATGTTCTGAGCACTTTGCAATAAGATAGGCTAAGCTCGTGTGCTACAGAGGTTAAGTGTATGAAATGCATATGGATTTTTGATATTTTCCATTTACCATGATTGTATTGGGACATAATCCATCGTAAGTCCAGGAAAAACAGTAGTACATTCTACAGAACCAGCAACTGCTATTGTCTTCATGCTCACAGTTACAGCATGGTCGAATCTGGCTTTAATGTGGGCAAAAGAGAAGCACTGAGATTGCTGTTGAGTGGGGAAAGCAGAGGAGAGGAACTTCAGAGAATATGGGAAGATTTTTGTCCTCTGATATTTATCTGAAGTAAATTTCACCAAAAAGTTTACAGTACCCTGTATAGGATTGGAGGTTAAAAGAGAACACAGAAAAAGTTTTGGCTCATCCACAGTGCTTCCCATGGGAAGAGCCCCAAGCTTGAAAATGGATTCATTTCTCAACCCCTACGTGGGAAAAATCCTTTAATACTTCCACCCCCATTCTTTTATCTGAATAATTCTTAGACAGAGCACTTCTGGGATTGTTGCAGTTGTTGTTAGCTTTAATACATGCTATGCATAACTTGTACACCTAGAAGGGGCCTTGGAGTACAAAAACACAAACCCTAGCATCAAACTTTCCTGCCTGTTGTTCTTTTTTGCTATGATTCTGTGTGCACTTTTCTGCTTTCCCTTGTTTTTTTATTTTCCAGATGCCTCATGTATGTGCTTCAGATTTAGCCGAGAAGCTGATGGCATTGGAAACTTGCAAACTCATTCTGTTCCCACCCTGAATTAGCTGGATTAGACACTCCTCCACTTCCTTCCCTCTACCATGACCGATGTGAATCTCTGTTACCCTTCTCCCAAAAGGCTGCCTTTGTCATTTCACCACTACCTTTCCCTGATGGAACTCTGGTTTTCTTTCATTTTTTCCCATCTCAAGAAGCTAGCACAATTATATGGCATCTGTGTCTCCTGAACAAACATTCTAGACTGAGTTCATCCATTACTTACTTTACACATATTCAGTTCTTACTCTAGTGGTCAAGAGGCCAATGGTTATTAAATTATTTTGCACCGATCTCTTAAGCCAAAGCTCTTGTTATTTCAAATTCCATGCACACAAAAGCAGCTATTCTCCCTTTCTACTCTCTTGGTGCTATATCAACATCTATTTATGACTCAGATTATTTTCAATAAGGAAAATGCTAGCAGGGGAAGTTCAGCGTATGAAGAGCAGCTGCTTAGGAAAACATTTACCTTTGTTTTCTCTCTCTACAGCAACTGTTTATAGTCTGTCCTCACTTGCTCTCTCACATCTGTAGGAATCTGTAGGAAAGAGAAAAGGTCCAAAATACATTTCTCAGTTTGGTGAGCAGCAGTCAGGAGACAGAGTTGCGGTGCCCTCTGAGCGAAGCCAGCGAAACGTCCCGAGAGACTTACTGGTGCAAAGGTCCGGAGGAATTAAACATCTGCCGACTTCTCACTCTTTCTCTCACTGATTCTTAACACGATTACAGAACTTTAAAAGGTTTACTTTCTTATCACAGTTTTGTTTCTCCAGGTGGACTAATGGGTATTTTTATATTCAACCAAATATCAACTTTTCAGAGAAAGCAGTTACTTCAGTACAGAAAGAATTTTAGGGAAGTAGTAAACCAAACCAAAATAAATATTGAAATAATTTAGAATAATCCTTTTAGATACCCAGCAATTGAATCTCAGGGAAAGTAAGCAGTGTGTGCACGACTATGCTGCCAATTCAGGGCAAAAGTAATTCTGGATTCATTCCTTACCCTCAGTTTACTTTCACTCCATTCGAAGTTTTGTAAACATAAAATTGTCATACTCCTATCAAGGAGTATTCTTTGAGAAAATATTGAACTGAATGTATTCATATGGGAACATGAACATTTGAACAATGTATTTAAGGTTCTACCTTAGAATCAGTGCACCTCTGATATTATTTACAGTTGTTAAAACTAAAGTAGATAGAGTTTCACAATTCATCCTCATCTTTGTGAAAATTTCTGCTTTTGTTATGCAGCCAATTATAATGCAAATGCAACTTTACTTGTTATTGGATCTGCCCAATATTCCAAATTAAGTTTTGTTTTGTTAGCTGTTTCTTATAAAACATTCTTCCAAGTAAATTGAAAATATTGCTCCTTCTCATAGATAACACAATCTTTTCGTGGTGGTTTTAATGTCTTGAGGCAGATCTAGAATTCCAAGGTTAGGTTAAACTTTAAAAAAAAATACTATCTAGAATTGGAATACAAAATATGTACTAAATTTTATCCAATTTAAGCAGTGTACCTGGGGCTGCTGTAACAAATTATTATAGACTGGGCAGTTTTGGATGTCAAATCAAAGAGTTGATATGCTTGTCAGCTTCAGAGTCCCCTCCTAAGACTACTGTTAGTTCTGTCTCAGTCTCTGCACATGGTCTTTCCTGTGTGTGATGGCATTGTGGGTGTCCAAACTTCTTCTTCTTATGCAGACAGTAGGGAGATTAGATTTGAGCCCACCTAAAAGTCCTCACTTAAACTTATTCAGCTCTCTCAATGTATAGTCACATTCTGAGGTGTACGAGGTTAGGGCTTCAACTTGTGCATTTTGAGGTGAACAGAAGTGAACAGAAGTCAGCCTGTAAGAAAAAACATGTATTTCAACTGTATTAAAACATAGACTACTGCAGTGTTAAGTGGCAACAATATTGTGGAATGCTTTCTGGTTTAAGAGTGAACAGTTCTGATTACTAGACCCTCCTCTCTCTCTCTCTCTAATGCTCAACCCTTGAACAATTCTAAAAAAAATTTTGAAGGCTTTAGTAATCTCAAAAGTTAAATGAAAAGGGGGTGAAATGATTCTTAAATTCCTTCTTACTGTATTTCAATGACCATGAAAATTTAAGTATGTAAAAATTCATTTTGATTACATACTACTTAATATTTTTATAATATGAAATAATGAAGTTCTGATTTTTGAAGGTTACAAGCCTATCTTTTAAAGTAAGAATATAACTCTTTCCACTTTGTTGCCTTCAAAGTTTTGCTATCAGGCTTGTGTTAAAAATGCAAAATGAATTTTTAACAGAGCATTGACACTTGCATTGTTAATGTGCCTCCAGGCATGTAATTAGCTCAGAAGTTTAATCTTTTATATTCCAAAGTTTGATCAGAATGCATAAGCTCAGAAAAGCTATAAAGTATTGACCAGCATCCTTGATAAAAAGAAAATAAAAAGAAGTTCTAAGCAGCACATTTTTAAAATGCAAATGCCCGTAGTTTCTTCTCAATAACTATATTAAATATAATAAATTGATTTTTCCTATTAGAATATCAAATCTCACCAGGGTCCAGTATTCTTCCTATCTTAGATTTTTGAGAGATTTATTTTGCTTGAGAAGATTTGAAAAAAAGCCAGGTGTATTTCTCTGATAAATGAATGATTTATTCTGTGAATGATTCATTTTTAACAAATTCTATAATCCATTAAGGAGGAAACCAAGGTCTGCTAGAGGAATATATAAAATGGAATTATGATGCAGGCTATTTAAATAATGTGCTTCTCTTTTATCTATGTTGGGTAAATACTAACAAGCATGCATTTCTATAGCTTTCAGCTTTGTACTTGAACATATGATAACCTTTTCTCGACAGATGAAATTAGAAAGCGTTAGAATTGCATTGGACGCTGATGATTTGGGTCATAAGAGTAATGTGAATAAGGACCATTAAAAGGAACCTCATGTAATAATTAGAACCATATCGAAAAAGGAGAGAGCTGTGGATACTTTTCACGTCAGTCTGGAGGTACATTTATTTCATTTGGAGAGATTATACCCAATCATACCCTAACTGTTCAAAGGTTGTCTCTGTTGTTTCTATAATGAGTCACTGCTCAACTAAGAGTGGGTGGTAAGTAAACCTCCTTAGTTAGAAGTCACTTGCACTTAAGAGGAAAATGAAAACATTCTTTGAGGTCCCTGCTTTAGAAATGTAGAGATCAGTTCTAGTGTGGTCGTATAGTATTCAGTTAATACAGGTC
Organism: Aplodontia rufa; assembly: GCA_004027875.1. Classification (NCBI taxonomy): domain Eukaryota; kingdom Metazoa; phylum Chordata; class Mammalia; order Rodentia; family Aplodontiidae; genus Aplodontia; species Aplodontia rufa. Next base: position 67,644 of record PVKS010002096.1, read on the forward strand.
AAAGTTTGAATGTAAGAATACTACATACACTTACACTGTAAGATAGAATATTACCACAATTTAAAATAAACATAAGTGCTTGGAAAACTATGAAAAACAACTGTTTTCAGAAAAGTCCATCCTGCTGCTGAGCATAATCTACGTATCAAACATAACGCTGTAACTGTAATTAATTCTAATTAAATGCTCTTGTGATAACTGTAGTAGAGGAGACAATACAATTATCTTGAAAGAAAAGTCTTCTGGACCTACTCGGGAACAGAAATAGAAATATAAGTGAGCAGAAGTGGTTTGCCTATTTTGTGCACCCTCAGGTTTATATGCATAACATGGAGGTGGAGGAGTACTTGTGTCAGTAATGAAGCTATGTATGAGATAGTTGAATGGAAATTTCAATTTGCTAGCATTAGGGAACATTGTGGTCCTATGGTCAATGGGGACACACACACACACGCAAACTATACTCCTACCTATATTTGATATACATAAAAAGAATAGGAGTACTGGAAAAATCTTATAGGAATCTCTCTTTAGAAGTTGCATAAGGGACCCCAGAAATGTGGAAGGCTTCAGATGAAAACAGAAAGAATGATGAACAGAAGTCTATGTTCTGGTCAGTAGGTGGTAAATATTTGCAAAGCATAGCATTTGAGAGAGACAACTGTGTTTGGGAATTACTGAAAATTTAATGTTGTAGGAAACTTAAGTGTGATTTCATGGATAGGGATTCCAAGAGGAGAGAATTGTAAAAGGAAGAAGAGGAAAAGAGAGATGAAGAAGAAAGGAAAGATGTAGGAGATGAAATTGATCAGTAGAAAAGGATGCAGATCATATAAAGATATTCTATCATGAAAGAAGTTTGCATTGTGCATATTATAACAAAAAATCATTGCAGACATATTACAAATGAAATTATATGTCCCTGTAATCATTTGGCAGAAAATAGATTCTTAGAAAATATTAAATTGAGAAAGTATAACAGTTAAAAACTACAGAACTATTTTGAAAATATTCAAATAACTACTATTATAATTATTTCAAAATAAGAGAAAACAAGAATCATCTAAGATTATCTGCAAATCGTGATTATTTCACAGTTCAATCAAATTTTTAAATTAAATTAGCTGGGAATACATCTGGATTCTACATTTTTACACAGATGCACATGTCATGCATGTGAAACTTTTTCCTTCCTCTTTTAAGTGAGGAAACTGAGACTCCCAGAAAATGAGTGAATTGTACCAAGTCAAATGTAAAGTAAATAGCAGAGTTCATGTTAAATCTATGCTCACATCCACAACTCCATAGTTCAATTTAATTCTTTCTCTGCCCCACTAAAGTGGATAGCCTATTCACAGATGTCAGGCAAATTCTTTGTTATTTCCAATTCTCTAAAAGAAAAATGATCATATTAAAGCAGTGCTTATGAAATGGGGATGGTTTTGCCCCTCAGGGGGACACTTGACAATATGTTTGGTTATCACAAGTTCAGGGGCAAGAGCGCTACTGACACAGAGGAAACAGAGGTCAGGAATGTCATTGACCCATCACAGTGCACAGGAGAGGCCTAGCAACAAGAGTTATTGGACCAAGATGTCAACAGTGCTGAGACTGAGAATCATGATTCAGATTAAGTACATAGTAGGGTTCATTTCATCTCTAAAATTAGATGAGTATCAAACTGCTTATTCACTTGATGCAGCAAAGAAGATGAATTTGGGAAAGTGTCAGCATCATAGTTATTTAATGTCTCTCTGTTTAAGTGGTCTTTATGGTTGTCTCCTAATTTCTATTTATCCTAATATATTTTAGACTCATTGTCATATTATTTTATTTTGGAAGTCTCTAAATTCTCTGAAAAATATGGAAGACATAAGGAGTCACTGACTATTTTTTAGAATAATTTTATTATTTGTTGACATAGTCTTACATATTGGGGGGAATCCTTTGTACATATTCATACATAAATGGATGTTGACATAGTAAGTTAAGGCCTATCCTAATCCAGGATCTCCCCTCTTCATCCATTCCCCGATCTCATGTCTCCTCTGTAATACCCACAAGTTATAACTGGTAATGAGCATATACATACATATTAATTTTTGAAATTTCTGAGTTTCTCTGCCTGTCCTGGGAGCTGAGTGTTCCCATGTGTACAGATAATCCCCTTTATCCCTCTTTTCCTTTCCTGCCTCTATCCCTTCCCCCCTTCATAGATATGGGTCCCCAGCTAATTTGAAATTTCAACTATAGTGAGTTTATTACTTACACTTAGCTAACGTTCACTCTGTGTTAGGATTTACTCTAGCTTCCACATACGAGAGAAAATATTCTGCCCTTAAGTCTCTGTGTTTCAAATATTTCACTGATTTTTTAACTATGAAATAAGATAAGAATTTAATATCCATACATATGTTTTGGTATATATAAGTGTGAATATATATATATATATATATATATATATATATATATACACACACATACATACATACCTACATTCATATGTGCTCATTTGATCCTTAAACAATATTTTAAGACTCATTACTATTCCTGCTGCCTGTCTTGTGTAAAGACAGTCCTATAATACTAGTCTTGGCAATAATTGTTTGGTTTCCCTTAGCAAAGAAAAAGTTGGCTATGCCTTCCCACATATCTTTCAAATAGATGGGTCTAGTTAAACTGTATCAACTTCAATATAAACTCATGCAGTGTAGAATCTCCAGCTACCAAAGGGAGGCCATCCAGAGAAGAGCAGATCCACATATGTTTCACAGGACACAGTATGAACATCACAGAGAAGCAGATAAACTAAAGGCCTTGTCACTGATATGAGACATTATCAGTAAGAAGCAAAGGTCTTTCCTGCAAGTAAAATAAATCAGTAAACTTATTTTAAAAATCAAGTATTTACAACTCCAAGCTTGCCACTAATTCCATATGTGATTTTGAGAAAGTCATTTGTCTTCATTTTCTTAAACTGTAAACTGTTTAGTTTCAACACAAATTTATTTCCATTATTTCAAATTTTAATTATTTACTTGTTTTATTTTTGCACACTGTTTGTTGTTATTGTTATTTTGAGAAAGGATCTGCTTAGATTGCTGAGGCTGGTCTCAAGTTTGTGTTCCTTCTGCCTCAGCCTCGCAAGTTACTTGGATTGTAATCCAAAGTACATGCAACTCCATGCCTGGCCCTTTCCTACTTTATAAAGTAAGATCTGCCTTGTAGTCCACCTATTTCGAATTCAGTTGAAGAATATACCAACATTTTTCTGGCAATTATCCTTATAAATTGTAGAGGAAATTGTGAGTTTTTGTGCTTGTATTTGTGTATGTATGGGACTGTATGTGTTAATGTTCATTTAATTTCCTTGAAGTAAGGAAGGGGATTGTTTGATGATTTATAAAATGGAATACCTGTACTTGGGTTTGAAATAAGCATTAAGATTTTCATCCGCAGTGAAGAATTTTAAAATTTCATAACATTAACTTTAATGATATTTAAAAATAGTGCTAGAGATAAACGTTCTAGACTACAAGAAAAAAAAGATGTTGACTTGGAATAAAAACATACTAAACATGACTTTGCATTATGTTGATGAATTTCATATCACTTAAAAATAACTTTTAAGAAGAGATCAAATTATCAGTCATGAAGTTTTAGTCTTTTTTGTATAAATCCCATATACGATTGTCATATCTCAGTGAAAGCAGCATCATAAAGGTAATAATGTATGTCATATTAAAATAAATAAACCCATGAGGTTTTCATTTTTTAAGGCAAATCCAGTAGTTTTTAACTTTATTTGTTGTTGTTGATGTTGTGAAAGAAATATAATGGCCTTATTAGTACATGAGTGGCCCCATACATGTTCACCTAGAACCTCAAAATGTGATTTTACTTGGAATTAATGCTTTTGCACATGTAATTAATTAAGGATCTGGGAATGACATCATACTGAATTTAGGATTAGAATTATACTACCACTTTCCAAGGAATACCTAGGGCCACCAGAATTTGGAAGAATTAAGGTAAGATTCTTCCCAACAGAGATCAGAGGAAACATTATCTTACTGAGATTACATTTCCAACTTTTGTCCTATTAAAGTATGAGAGAATAAACTATTCTTGGTTTAAGCCTCCTTGTTTGTGCATGCACCGTTATGGCAGATATAGAAAACAAGTAGATATTGTTATTGGGAAGTGAAGTGCTTCTGTCAAATATTTTGAAAGTTGGAATTTTTTTTTCTTTGGAATTTGGTAATGGGTAGAAAATGCCAGAATCGAACTTCATGATAGGTAAACTCTAGGTTGCTTTAAAGAGGCTATTCATAGAAATACAGATGTTTAAAATACTTATGTTGGTATTTGAAAAGGAAGGGTGAAGTGTGTTATTACACACTAGAGGAAAGATGATCTGTGTTTTAAAGAGGGAACACTCATGGCTGAATTGTGTTCTACTGTTAGGTAGAAGAACTTATAAGCAATGAACTTGAATACTTAACTGAGATCTCCAAAGAAATGGTTGAAGGTGTAGCCTGATTATGCCTTGCTGCTTACAGTAAAATATGAAGGAAAAGATATATTGCGGAAGTAACTATTAAGAAAAAAGAAACCATAATGCGTTCATTTTGAAAATTCTTAGGCTATCTGTATCTCAAAAGATACTAAAGAATGTTATGGAGAGAATATCAAGGTAAAAATTGACCACCTTTACCTGTAGGTATTACATATATGATTTAAGGATACATTACATTACCTCAGCTAACGGAAGACACAGATGAAATTTTCCAGAAAAATATCTGTGGGGAATTTTTGTGTCTACTATCACAATTCCCGTTGAAATGCACAAGCAATCATCAAGCTTCTGGTATATGGTGTAATGCAGAGTCACTGCGGATACACCTTATACAGTCTCACCACAACGGATTTAGGTGACGTGATATGAAACTTTGAGTAGTTAATATTCAGATGAGATCTTAGTACTAGTTACAACATTTGGGCATGTTGAGATGGGTGGGGTACATGATTCATCATATGGAATAAATGTGCAGTTATGGGAACAAAGTTTGGAACATAGTGGATCAAATACTGATCTCCTTGAAATGCATGCTCAGCCACATGGTTTGTGATTGCTGTGTCAGTTAGCTGATTGAAGGGAACAGAAAATTAATCCAGAAAAAACAATTTCATTTTATGGATCTTGTTATAACATATTATTCCTATTTTTTTATAATACTTCCCATTCCCCAAAGTGAAACATGGTGACATTCTCTTCAACAAAACTATAATTCAGAATAACTTTTAGGATAATTTATTGCAGAAATCTACCTAAGTCAATTTTATGCACAATGCTTACTTGTGGATAGTCAAAATTAAATACTGGTTCCCAAGACAGTACATACAAGCACCATTTGGAGGGCAGTCAGAATACAAAGTTATCCTGTATCAAATTCAGCCCCTTGGTTGAGGTCTTAATGAATCATGGTGAACACAAGACCTATAAGGTATAGCAGTTCATGTTACATTATAGTTGAAAATTAGTTTCTAATATTTAATTTTCTATAATTTCTAAAATTCTAACTTAAATTATGCTATGTCCATGCATGGATATGCCACAATGAATTTCATATGTATATACATGTGCATATATATATATATATATACAATTATCATGTACTGATTAAAACAATAATGATTGAAAGGAGATCAGCAGAATAGAGTAAGTGGGAGGGAGGGGGATAGACTGGAAAAGAGCATTGGTCAAGTTACATTATGTGCAAGTATGAATATGATGTAATAAATCCCACTGCAATGTATAATTGGAACAGTAATAAAAAGCTGATAATAATAATAATAATAATAATAATAATAAAAATGCCTAGAAACATGGACCACATCTTCCTGGTTGCATTTTGGAGACCCCTCCTGGTTCTCACAAAGACTGGGCACAGAGTAAAGTACTTCATCCTCCTTATGAGTGATATAAAAAAAAAAATGTACGTGCATGGAGTGAGTGTGTAGCTTCTTAAGCTGTCTTTCAGAGGTATTTAAAATAAGTGGCTGTAGATATTTTTATTTACAATTGCTCTCTTTCTACTTTTCCTGTTAATCAAGGGAAGGTTAAAAATAATCCTGTCTTAGATCATGTAGAACAATTATAGGCTGTTCTGGAACAGAAAACAAATAGTGAAATAGATGTGGAAAAGAAAGAGTTCAGAAGAACAAAAGAAACTAATGTAGCAAAATATTATAAAAGCAGAGTGTGTTGCATAACCTGTAGTGTGAAAAATAACCTTGAGAGTGCTGAGAACGGAATATATTTCCTCATTTCTTCAACAACCATTGATATCACTAAAACCAGGAGATCCCGAGGCTTGTTCTGTGTATGGCTTGAATCAACAGTGACTACCTGACAGGGTAGCTCTGTATTCTGTTTCAATTTAACAATAAAGAACAGCTATTTAGGCACATTATGCAAAGAATAATTGATAAATAAAAAACAAATTTTTATTCTACTTCCAGTTCATTGCTTGAATTAAAATGTATGTAAATATACAAGCTATCATGGATGGAAGCAAAATAGAAAGTAAATAAAGAATGATCTGTATGTTTAGAACTTTATTCAAGAGTATCTCTTAATCACAGTTCTCTGACTTTATCCTATTATCCTGCCTCATTTATTACGAAGCATTTTAATGATTTATTTTATAGAAAATAGAGGTTGGAATTGCAAAAGTTTGTTATTTCAAATATGAGCCTTTATCTGAATGGCTCAAGGGAGGTAGCATATTTAAAGCACAATTTATTTAGCTATTCATTTTTCCTTTGGGTATCTTTCATGGTACTGTATTTAATACAATGTAAGTTGGAAATATAATTGCAAGAGATGAGATAAATGTATGAGAGAGAAAAAGAGAGAGAGGAATATTTATACAAATATGTTTGCATTTAAAGTTGAGAAATAGCAAAGTCACACTTGGAACTGGTTAAGGTAACTATATTTGAAAATAAGCAGGGTGGACATTTCTGATTCTTTTTCTTCACTTAAAACTGTTGGTGTCAATTAGTTTTGTTTTGAATGTATGTTCTCAAAAGATATTCTAACTATGATAGTGTTTGTGTTGATTCCTGAAAATCTTCTATGATGGAAATGAAAAAGTCAATGTCTTTCTAAGATTACTAACGCAATGCTTTCATGATTCTGATTCTTAAAGCTGTAAGTCATGTATTAATGGGTTGAGTTGATATTTTAATTGTGCATAATGAGGGAGAAGCAAGGAGATATTTGAAGTCTCCAATCAAGATAATTTAGTACAAACATGAAGTTTATTCTGAGGTTTTGGAGCTGCATAACTATTAAATATGTACATATGTGCACATACATACATATATACACATATATGCGCACACACCTATCCTCAGGTGCAATCATAAATTTCAAGCAGATACTATAGATTTTATGATTTCATTGATGAGGAGATTTACAAAAGTGGAGTGTTTGCCTATCTAAGCATTTTATCTCATTTTTCACAATTCATGTATACTACTCAGCTCATTGTTGTGATGAAAGACTTGAGATAAATCGATTTGAAGGAGAAGATATTTATCTTGACTCATCCTTTCAGAGGTTTCAGTCCATGGCCATGTGGTCATATCACCTTGTCCCTTTGATGAGGCAGAATATCAAGGAGAAGAGCATGTAGTGAAACAAATCTGGCCCCAAATCTTGGTGGGAATCAGATAGGAAGGTGGTCAGGGTCCCACATCCTCCTTGAGGACATCGTCCAATGGCCTAACTTCCTCCCACTAGGCTCCACCTTCTGAAGGTTCCACCATTTTTTTCAATTTATTTTTATTAGTGCATTATAGTTTTACATAATGTTGGGATTAGTTGTCACATATTCCTAGATGCACACAAATCAGAAATACAATTTGTTCAATATCCCTCCAACACCCCTCTACCTCCCTTCTCCTGTCCCCTGATCCCTTTCTCACCCCCGATCCCTTGACTTTCTTCTGATATATAAAAAATATACAGTGACATATATATATATGATACATACATGGATATATATATATGGTTCTTCACAGGTATAAGAATTATATCACTGTATTTGGGTTTTTGGGTTTTTTAGGAATAATATAAGTTCCACTATTTTTTGACAGTGCCATAGGCTGGCCACGAAGCATTGAGCATATGGACTTTGGGGGGCATTTAAGATCTAAGCTGAAATATCAGTTTGCTGAAGACCTCTATATAAGGGGAAGTGCTCTCACCTTTTTACTAAATTTGGCATAGTTATTTAGACATGTACTTAAGATGATTTTTGCGTCATTTCAGTTTAGTGTGCCAAAATTAGCATATTCTGTGACTTAATGATCATATCTGCATTTTAGTGTACCTGATCCTAGACATGGGTTATGCTCAAAATGCCTCATAACTTCAAGATAGAATTGTTATACTGTATCTCTTAACATTTCATTCTATGCACAGCAGTGTCATTATTCATGTGGGTGGCTATAATATATGAATTGACATATGTGATTGCCCAGTCCTAACTAGTATTCTCATAACCATTTTAATTAACATTCAATTACATGGTATTCACAGGAATGTAGAATGAGGCAGTCATTTACACCAGCAGAAGTATTCGAATATGGTCCTCTGAAAAATGTAGCTATCCTGATTTGCAGGAACAATTATCTTGTGATATTTAGCAAAAGGAAATTATGCATAATGCATAAACTGAGAAGCTTCAATTTTTGTCTAATTGCAACAGGTAACACATCTACTACAATAAAAATTACCTATGAATTGTGAAATAAAATAAAACAAAAGAAAGTTTGTAAGTTATGCAATATTAGGATATATGACAGAGAAAACAGTAATTTAAATACAGTTAAAATTTGATAGATATTTATAAATATGTGTATATATGTGAGCACACAAGCATGCTAATATGTCACATGCTAATAAAAATGTTGGGCCATTTTCTCTTATATTTTGTTTGTTTGTTTGTTTTTGGCCTGATGAGAAATCCAACTGATTAAAACTTATAGCCAAACTTTGATTTGCAGATATCTACAACTTATGAAAGTGGATTTCACTCATGAAATTCCTTAAGCATTGAGAATAAGACATGAAGGTCTGATGATGAGGTTCATCAATGGGAAAGGCACACACACACACACACACACTCACACACACACACACACACAATTTTTCATCAATTTAAAATCTCAGTATAAAAATAAATAATTTTATTTATTACAAATATCCATGAACAATGGTCACTGCTTGAAGAACAGTTGGGATTCATTTCTATGTTAAGCATCATTCATTTATTTAGTATCATGGTACATAGTAATGACTTCATTATATTATGTTACATATCAGTTTTTTAATTTAAAAATTATTTAATTTACAGACCCATAGTGGAGTCAGGAAACTAATATTTGAACCTTCAAATTTATCAGACAAAAACTAAGTATTCTAGTTTCAGGTAAATTAGCAGTAGGGTGTACTACTGAATACAGACAAATGTTCATTATTCAGATGCTGATTATATATTTAGTCTTAAGATATTAAATTTCTTTGGACCTCCTCATGTCTATTCTTTTGTATATGTCATGTTTTGCTATTGCATTTAATTTTATTGTAAGGTAGAAAGTATATATTGAAATACTCTATTGTGGTGAATTATTATAATTTAGATTGCAGTAGCATTCCTCTTGTTTGCAAGTTAAACATTCTCACATTAGAAGTGGGGCTTAGTTGCCCTTGACACAGTTTCCAGTCTTACATCACCCAAGCGGCTTAAGTACACACATAAGAACCTGACAGCATCTCTCCTGCCTAGAACACTGGGCTCTTTGGCCTCCTGCTTTTTCCCTTAAGCAAACCATTGAGAAAGTGCACACAAACTTATGGGGACCCACAGTCTGTTCTGTTATATGTACTGTTATGTACACTGCTAGTTGCCCTTTCTCTCTCTCTCTCTCTCTCCTCCTCTCCTGACTCTTCATTCCTGCCTCACTTGAACTGGTGTCAGAGGAATGTCATTCTGACTAATATCCCAGTGGTTTCCTCCCACGGTGGAATACTGAATATTCACCTTCCATCTGAAGAAGTAGAGGCTGCACCAGGCCAAGTTTTCCCTGGCATCATGGAAAGAACACAATATCGGGCTCCCAGCATGAGAGCAATGGTGAGGAACTAGAAAGAGGTCAGAGTCACCACAGCACCTGTCAGCGTGAACAAGCTTCCTATGTGAGGGCCCCTCTGCTTGTGGGTTGGACAATAAGACATTAGGCCGTCCATCAGGAAAAAGAAGTAAACTGAAAACTCTGGTTTTGCTTACACACTCATAGGGCAAGGTTTTTAGCCCCTCTGTTATTTGAAGGTGACTCTAGGTGGGGGGTCTCAAAGACATGTATCTGTAATAATCATGAACATCAATGCATGGACTGGAGCACTTATTGATATGCCATGAATGTTGAGGATAAGTTATCACTGCTACTCCTTCACAGTTTTCAAAGATTAGACCTATTCTTTCACTAAAAAATTTATATTCGGGCTGGAGCGGTGGCTCAGCAGTTTCGGCGCTTGCCTGGCAAGCACGAGGACCTGGGTTCAAACCCCAGCACCATGTACACAGCTAAGTGTTGGAGCAACTAAGGCCATGTGAAAAACTAAATAAAGTTGTTTCTCTCTTTCGCTGTCTCTCTCACTGTCCCTCTTTCTTTAAAAAAAAAAATTTTATATTCACTATATTCATGTATTACTCCGAAAATTAAAGACTTGTTATTCAAACTAAGAACATTAAGAATTCTATAGCCTATGCTTCCAAATACATCTCCTAAGATTATAGTACTGCTATAGTTTGGATCACAAGTGTTCTCCAAAGGACAATGTGTGACATTGATTTCTAGCCCTTAAAACCATTGTGAGATTGTGGAACCTTTAAGAGGTGGTACCTATTGGAAGGAAGTGATGTCACTGTGGAAGTGGCTGGGGGATATTGAAGTCACAGCCCTTCCTCTTCCCCTTTCTCTGTTTCTCAGGTGCCATGAAGTGGGTGGGTCATTCTACCATGTATTCCCACCATGATGTACCACCTTGTCACAGGCCAAAATCAATGGGACCACTCATCATGGACTGAAACCTATAAAACCATGAGCTAGAAATAAGACTTTCCTCTTCATTAGTTGATTATTCTAGGCATTTTGTTATAGTAATGGAAAGTTGACATATACATACCCTTGTGATGATTCCATATTTCTTTGTTTTTATTTTTGTTTCTTATAGTTTTATTATTTGTGTTTGTGTGCCTGTTTTATTTTCATTTTGTTTTTTTTCTTTTTTGATTGACATCATTTTATTTTCAGATAATATGAAATCTCATATTTATAATTTATTGGAAAATTAGACTAATGTTAACCTTGGAAAACTAATATAAGGCTATCAACTACTAAAAACTCCTAACTTTATCTGCTTAAATTTTTTAACATTTTGAAGAAAGAAGATTGGGTAGAGTTTCATTTCCTGGCTTTATTATAATAAATATTTAAGAATTAATAAGAGAAATATGTCTCCAAATAAGCATATGAACGTTGTTTTTGTTTTTTTGCTTTGCTATTCCTGCAAAAGCAATTATTAGAAAAAATACATTTAAACCACTTTTAGGTTATACATAGAGATATTGAAAGAATTTAATATATGGATTTCTTAAAATAATTGTCACCAGATTAGCTTCTGTTAGTACTATTGGCAGTGAACTTAGCAGTAAGTAGAATAGAGTTAATAAAATATTTACTGCTAAGGAGCATGACCCTTAAGAAAGCAGAAAAACCTGAAAGTTTTCAGCATCATACTGAAAATAATATAGATATATTATTGAAAATTTAAGCAGAGATAGATGTGAATATGTGATATGCTAGCCAACAGGTTGCTCGGTCAGAATCTAGTATTAATCAAACTGCACTTGCTGAAAATGTTTTGCCCTTAGGTTAACAGGATACATTATTGTGTTCTATGCCCATAACTGAGTAAGAGAGTAATACAAATAGGCTTTTACAGGAACTGATTGTGGTCCAAGTCTCTTGAGAATAAAGTGGTGGTGGTTTCTGGAGAAAATGTATAAACTGTGTGTGGGAGAGAAATTTTAGACCCCTGTGGGGGTCATCTAAACTGCATAAACAATATGTGACTGGCAGATGATGGTAGCTTTTTTCACAAACATAGAGGACAATGGATGTGTAATGAAAATGAAATGTTTCTCCTCCTTTCTTTCTCTATTAAGAAAATCTGCCTCTGAGTTTGGCCTTGAGTTGGGTAATGCACAGCACCACATTTGAGATTTAGCAAGGTATTTATTTATTTATTTCAAACAAAATCCCTAAGCAGAAACCAACAAACCATTGCTAGAAAATTTTTCAACTAAGCAAAAGGCTAGGCAGTTCAAGTTAAATTTGTTTGAACTCTTAGCTTATTATTCCTCCCAGTGAGCTGATCACTAGCACAGGAATTATAGGAATAGATATGCTGCCATGTCCTTTCTAAGATGAATGCTAATTTATTCTGCCTGCTGGACCAACTTTCAAAATAACCCACAAAATGAGCTATCAACCCATTTCAAAAACAGTTAGAAGCCTACTCTGAATATTTTTCTACAAAATATAGATGTAAAATTTCATGGCTGCCAGGAACTTTCAAAGGTCATCTAACATTCCTTTTTCACATTTTGTGTATGAGGGTGAAAGTGTTTCATCCTTCATTAGTTTATTCAACGGTTATTTGGTGAATGCCTGCTATATACCAGACTTTGTGTTAAGGGTGTGAGAGGAATGAATGAAACTCATTTCTATCATAAAGTTCTTTTGTCCTGGGAGTCAGAAGGAATGACAGAGTTGATTAACCATTTTTAAATGTTTGTGCTTAATACGATGAATGCCAATTTCAAATTCACTATAGAGTGATATGTGATTCTTTTGGAAGGGAACCTACGTGTACCTGGAAATTGGAATATGATTCACAAATATTTTAGCTAAATCTTGGCAGATGATAGTATTTATTAGAAAAAGGAAAACTTTCCATAAATAAAAATAGATGTAGGCATAATACTGCTTTATTTCTGTCAGTGATGTCATAAAATAATCCATCCTTCTCCATGAAATGCAGGATTGCGGTGTTAATAAAAGAACTGTGATATTTCTACGGAATACTTGTTCTGTGGCTGTACCATGCTACAAGTGTTGAATAGAACGTCATGGTCATCCCTTATTCATTAGCTAATTCCCTCCACTAGGGGTCCAGACAATCATTTCACCTTTTACCCTTGGCATGTCTCTTCCTGCTTTGACACTCCTTTCATACCTCTACCTCCTACATCTCTGAGAAGCAGTCATGATGGCTTAGATTAATTTGTACCAGTATGTGTAACCACTTCCCTCTTGTAAACCCATATTTTCTTTCTTCTCCTTTTTCAAATGTGTCACCAGTCTGCATTTCTAGCTGAAGCCAATGATGACCTCTGTGCACAAGGTCTTGTTCCTGCAGAGTGATCAGGGTTATTTCTCAAGGTAACTACTTCATCTGTTTTTCTCTTCTTACATCATATTTTTCCCTTCTACAGAATCATTTCAGAATCCTTAGAATGTGACAATCATTTCACCATCTTATAAGAAAATGCTTCTATTTTTCTCACTTATTCATAAGCCATCTGATTCTTCTCTCTTTGGTAGATAATGCCCTGGAAAGAATTGGCTAGGGGGGGATTCAAGATGGCATCCACCCCACCCTCAGTGACTCCAGGAAGCTCCTGAGAATCATTTCTCACTATAGGACAGCACCCGGATTCCCACAGTAGGACAAAGCTCCCAGAGTGGGGGAACATTACCCCCACTGTAATTCTGTAACTCCAAAGGAATACTGTGGCCCATTAATGAATATAAAGGAGAGCTTAGTGGAGCCCACCGCACTCTGTCAAACACCCGGGGGAGGGGAGCTACTCCAGAGGGAGGAAACAGAGCAAGGGAGCAAGTTTCCTAACCAAATACCCTAACCCGGCCAGCCGAGAACTCCCTGATCTGACCACTCTTAATTTACATAATCTTGCATAAAGCGCTGGGAATTAATTGTTCACATTAGCAAAATTGTAGCTCTCCATGCCAGCATGGCTGCCACTGTGGCCTTTCCCTGAGGACAGGGTGGGTTGCTCAGCAAAAAAAGCGATCTTAGGCCCTCTGACATCACAGCCAGAAAACCAGAGTCTAATGCCCTAGATTGGGCCCTTCCCCAGTGGGACTGCTCGGGGCTGGGAGTTCGCTCTACACTTCTGGTCGCAGAATGAGGAGCCGGGGAAGGAGAAAATTTGGCACAAGATCTTTAACTCAATCACGGCAGACAATCCTCCACTGGTGCCCTCAGGTTACAAGAGCTGATTTTAAAGTCCTTTAACAGAAGAGCTTTCACCAGCATGGGAGAGCGGGTGGGGCGGTCGCCCATCAGCATTACGGGGCCTCAGTCCCCACAATCAGAAACAGCAGCTACTGCCCCCCAACCAACTGGCCATCTGCCTGGGCGGTGTAGGGAACTGCCATTCACCTCTCCAGCTCCCAAATCTCTCCGTTGGCCACCTTCTGCCCTTCTGCTGCCCCTCTTCTCACCCAAATAGGAGGAGCCTGTGAACAGAACTTGCTCCAGCAGGGCACGTCTCTCTAAAGGGGATCCTCTGCTTCAGCTGCTGCTTGATATCTGCCTCAGGAAGCTTTGAATATATGAGGCAACACGTTCTTCCCCTTAGAATCTGAGCCCGGTACATAGCCAAGGCTTCGTAGGCCGTGACCTCTCCAGGTGGGCATCCCCTAGTGCTTGCAATTGAGAACCACCGGCATGACCTAGACCATCTTCCATGGGGTTCAGTCAACCCTACAGAGCAGCTCTTGGGACTTCTGAAGATCACAAGACTCACAGAGTGGGTAACCACTGATCCTGAGTAAGCGAGTCTCAGGCTGACCACTCTCTTTGCATCAGTCAGAGATCCTCTCATCTACACTAGGATCAACTCGATTGTCTACAACTTCTGAGCCCCAGGTCCAAGAGATTTCTAGAGTGTGGATAGGCAGAAAGAAACCATCTCAGGATTAAGACAAGGGAGAGCTGAATACCCCTTTGCAGCAGAAAACTTTTGAGGAGATCCTCTAAGAAAAATCAGGCCACCCGACTTAACCAAACAGCTTCTCCTCTGACAAGCTCAGCTCCGAAGAATCCCCAGCTTGATCTCAGATTTGAATGCAACACCCCATGGTACATACTCGCTGACCTAGGGGGCAGAAAAACTCAGAACTTCACCAACTAGTTTTGGGTTTCTTTTGTTGTTGTTGTTTACTTCTTGGTTGTTTTTTGTTTTGTTTTGTTTTGTTTTTAAAACAGGAATCCGGCTGGAATATATTATTTTTAAATTTTTAACATTACTGTGGGTTTTTTTCTTTTCTCCTTTCTTGCTTTACAAATAATACTGAATTTGGTATTGGAGGATGTAAATATTTATCCGTGTGTATGTATTGGTGATTGGCTCTTGCTTTCTCTATGTCTTCTTGAACCCTACTGCTATCCCTATAACATTGGGTTCCTATCAGGAAAACATTTCATGATAACAAGATAGCCTTAGCCTCTGGTGAGTGAAGATGACCATGCCCCATACTAACCTCTTCCTCCACTATACTCTAATAATCCCTAAATATAAGCATCTTTCTCTCATTCTCACCCCAAGTCTTTACCCTACCCAAACCCCATTTCTATGTTTTCCTTAGTCCTAATAGAATAATCCACACCCCCTAATCTCTTGTTCCCTATACTCTAAAGCTGGTGTGATTTTATAGCTCCCCAATTCACCTCCTTGAATTCCTAGTCATTCCTTCTCCCCAATTTCAGAGAGACCCTACTACCTGAAGAAACAGACACACTTCAAAACCGGTGCTTGCTTGCTATCATAACACACAGTGAGACTTCTCTCAAGGTAAGTTGCTACTATTGGTGCTAATCACCAGCTCACCTGTTTTAGTTGAAACGGCATAGTATTTGGACCTAAAGCCTCTCAAATTATCACAGATCAGTTTAAGTCTGTATTGACCAAATAGCACCCCTTCACAATGAAGCAAAGCCATAAGAAGTCCCAATTACTCCACCAAAGTTAACAAGGTTGAAATAAAAGAATAGCTCTCTGACTCAGAAAATGAGGAAAAGGGGAAATAACTCACCTCCCCAGCCCCACAGCTCTCCACCCAAGGATCTCATAGCAGGGGCCCTAAATGAGAACCAAAGACATTGTATCAGCATTATAATTAGTAATGCAATCAAAGAGTTAAGAGATTAAATAAGGAAAGAGATCAGATATTAATTTCAAGAAATGAGAGACAACTTCTACAGGGAAATTAGGGATCAATTCCAAGAGATGAAAGATCAGCTATACAAAGATATAGACATTCTCAAAAGAGATGTAGCAGAGCTATCAGGATTGAAAAACACTATTAACCAATTCTGCTCTGGATGATACCAACACCAGACCAGACTCCACTGAAAATAGAACTTCAGCGCTTGAAGAATGAGTCTTGGACAATGAGGATCTGATAAACATTGTAGAATTCAAAGAAGAAAAACAAGATAAACAGCTTATATTACATAATCATAACTTTCAAGTAATATCTGATGAGATGAGGAGTAATAATCTGAGAATCATTGGTCTGGAGGAAAACTCCGAACAGCAAACAAGAGGCTTCAAAAACCTTTTAAGCAAAATCATAAGTGAGAACTTCCCTCACTGTACTATTGATCCAGAATACCACATCCAAGATGCTTATAGAACATCAAATAGACCTAATCAATTGAGAAACTCACCAAGACATGTCATATACAAAATGAATAACAGAGAAATTAAAGAGAGAATTCTAAAAGCTGCTAGAGAAAAGCCCCAAATCACATTCAGAGGCAAACCAATTTGGATCACTATGGATTTTTCAGAGCAAACAATGAAGGCCAGAAGAGCTTGGAACAATATCTTTTAATTGTTAAAAAATAACAACTTCCACCCAAAGATATTATAATCCGCAAAACTCAGTTTCAAATGTGACGGGGAAATTAAATACTTCAATGATAAACTCAAGTTAACAAGATACATTAACACAAATCCCACTCTACAAAATATCCTCAAAGATGTTCTCCATTCAGAAGAAAATGGCAATGATATCCTAAATCCTTAAACAAGTGTGATTCAATAATCATATTATACACAAGATGACTTCCAAGATGACTCAAAATTCTGTAATTGATACAAAGCAGACTCAGCCTCCCATATCTATTCTAACTTTAAATGCCAATGGTCTCAATGCCCGAATTAAAAGACACAGACTGGCCCAATGGATCAAAAACCAAAATCCAACAATATGTTGCCTGCAAGAGACACACTTGACACTCAAAAATAGACATAGGCTCCAAGTGAAAGGATGGCAAAATGTCTACCAGGCTTGTGTCCCAAAAAAGCAAGCTGGCAGGCGATTCTAATTTCTGATAAAATCAATTTCCAACTAAAACTAGTCAGAAAGGACAAAGAGGGTAACTATATCATACTAAAAGGGACAATCCATCAAGAAAATATAATGTAAATTAACATTTATGCCCCTAATTAACCCCCCCAATTTATGGAAAAAATACGTAAGGACATTAATCCCCTCATTGACATCAACACAATAATCCTGGGGGACTTCAACACACCACTATCAACTCTAGACAGATCATTAAAGCAAAAAATCAATAAAGACATCTCCAATCTGAACAACTCTATTAATCAATTGGGCTTAACAGACATCTACAGAATATTCCATCCTAAAACAGCTGAATTTACCTTCTTCTCAGCGACTCATGGATCTTTCCCTAAAATAGATTACATCCTAGTTCACCGGGCTAATCTTAACAAATATAAAAAAAGTGAATATAATCCCATGAAATCTGTCAGATCATAATGCTATGATCTTACCAATCAAAAACAAGAGAATCATCAGAAACTACTCAAATATTTGGAAATTGAATAACTACCTCTTAAACGAAGGTAAAAGAAGAAATGAGAGCAGAAATTAAGAAATTCTTGGAAGTGAACAAGAATGAGGAAACAACATACCAAACCTCTGGGACAGTATGAAGACATTCTTAAGAGGGGAATTTATAGCACTGAGTGCATACATCAAAAATCTAGAAAGAGATCAGATAAATAGCCTTATGCTTCAACTCAAAACAACTTCAAAAGGAGGAACAGACCAACCCCAAATCTAACAGAAGACAGGAAATTACCAAAATCAGAGCTGAAATCAACAAAATTGAGAACAAAAAACTATATAAACTATTAACAGAACTAAGAGTTGGTTCTTTGAAAGAGTGAACAAAATCAACAGACCCCTTGCCAATCTCACCAAAAGGAAGAAAGAAATGAAGCAAATCAACAAAATCAAAGATGAAAATGGGGATATCACTATAGACTCATCCAAGATCCAGAAGATTATCAGAACCTATTTTGAAAATTTATACTCTGCCAAGTTTGATAACCTGGAGGACACAGACAGGTTCTTGGACACACAGGACATTCCCTTTTTAACACGGGAGGACATTGAAAACCTAAACCAACCTATCACAGATAGCGAAATTGGAACAGCAATCAAAGCTCTCCCAAAAAAGAAAAGCCCAGGTCCGGATGGATATACAGCTGAATTCTACCAAGCCTTCACCGAAGAACTAACACAGATACTCTACAAGCTCTTCCAGAAAATTGATAGAGTGGGATCACTCCCAAGCACTTTTTATGAAGCAAATATTACACTGATTCCAAAGCCCAACAAAGACTTGTCAAGGAAAGAAAACTACAGACCAATTTCCCTGATGAACATTGATGCAAAAATCCTTAATAAAATTTTAGCTAATCGGATACAAAAGAACATTAAAAAGATAATAGATTATGATCAAGTGGGCTTCATTCTAGGAAAACAAAGCTGGTTCAATATACACAAATCAATAAATGTGATTCACCACATAAACAGAATTAAAAACAAAAATCATATAATCATCTCAATCCACACAGAGAAGGCATTTGATAAAATTCAACACCACTTTATGCTCAAAACTCTGGAAAAAATAGGGATCAAGGAAAGATACTTTAACTATGTCAGATCCATTTACAACAGACCTATAGCCAACATTATCTTCAGTGCAGAAAAACTGAAAACATTTACACTGAATTCAAGAACAAGACAAGGCTGTACACTTTCCCCACTCTTGTTCAGTATAGTCCTTGAAACCCTTGCCAGAGGTATCAGGCAAGATAAGGAAATCAAAGGAATTTGTATAGGAAAAGAGGAAGTTAAGTTATCTCTATTCCATGATGACATGATTCTATACTTAGAAGACCCACTAACATTGGCCAGAAAACTCCTAGAGTTTATAGGTCTTTTCAGGAAAGTAGCTGGTTACAAGATCAACTCCAGAAAATCACTAGTGATTCTTTATTTCAGCAACAAATTCGCAGAAGAAATCAGGAAATCTCTCCCATTCACCATCACTTCCAAAAAATTAAATACTTGGACATTAACCTTACAAAGGATGTTAAGGACTTCTACAAAGAAAACTATCAAACACTAAAAAGGAAATTACAGAAGACCTGAGTAGATGGAAAAACATTCCATGCTCATGGTTAGGCAGAATCAATATAATAAAGATGACCCTTCTATCCAAAGCCCTTTACAGATTCAATGTAATCCCCATTAAGATACCTATGGCATTTTTCAGAGATATAGATAAAGCAATTCTCAAGTTCATATGGAATAACAGAAGACCCAGACTAGCCAAAACATTACTCTACAGGAAGAAGAAAGTAGGGGGTATCTCAATCCCTGAACTAAAATTATACTACAGAGCCATAGCAGCAAAAACAACATGGTATTTGTTTCAAAATAGAACTGAAGACCAGTGGAACAGAACAGAAGACCTTGAGACAAACCCCCATATCTTTAACTATTTGCGGTTTGATAAACGGGGCAAAAGCATAGTGTGGAAGAAAGATAGCCTATTCAACAAATGATGCTGGACAAACTGGACAGCCATGTGTAGACAACTGAAGCTGGATCCTTATCTTTCACCCTGCACAAAAATTAAAACTAAATGGGTCAAAGATCTGGATATTAAGCCAACAACTTTAAACTTACTAAAAAAAGAAGCAGGGTCAACACTGTAGCACATACTAGTCGGCAGCTCCTTCCTCAACAAAACTCCCATGGTGCAAGTATTAAGTCAGGAATAAATGAATGGGATGCAATTAAATTAAAAAGTTTTTGCACAGCTAAAGATCTAACCAAGAACATCAAGAGAGAACCTACAGAATGGGAGAAAACCTTTGCCTGCTACACTTCGGACAGGGGGCTAATATCCAGAATATACAAGGAACTAAAGAAACTAAACACCAAAAGAATAAATAATCCAATCAATAAATGGCCTAAAGAACTTAAAAGAAACCTCTCCAGTGGAAGTCTGGAAAGCCCATAATTATATGAGAAAATGCTCTACATCATTAGTTATAAGGGAAATGCAAATCAAAACTTCAGTGAGATACCACCTCACTGCTGTTAGAGTGACAAAAATGAAAATTCTAACAACAGATGCTGGAGGGGCTGTGGAAAAAGAGGAAAAGTGTTACATTGCTGGTGGGACTGCAAACTGGTTCAGCCACTATGGAAAGCAGTGTGGAAAATCCTCAAAAAATTAAAGATGGAACCACCTTTGGGTATTTTCCCAAAAGAGTTAGAATCAGCGTATTATAGTGATGTGGCTCCCTCAATGTTTATAGCAGTTCAATTTACTATAGCTAGATTATGGATCCAACCCAGATGCCCCTCACTTGATGAGTGGATACAAAAACTTTAGTACATATATACAATGGAATTTTACTCGGCCATTTGAGAAGACGATATTATGACTTTGATATCAAATGGATGGAGATGGAAGGAATTATGC
>PVKS010002096.1:104884-124913 GCA_004027875.1 Aplodontia rufa
TGGGGGGAGGGCTTAGGAAGAATATCTAGGAGACTGGAGGATGGGAATATGGGGGAATCATCTCAGAAGGAGATCTCTGACCCCACAAGATATCCATTTAACTCAGAGGTCTTCTGGGGGAAACAGCAACATGGGGAACCCAAGCTGGGCATCCATGATATGGCATTAGTCTTGGATAGCTAAGTATATATACAATTGTTTTTGATTGTTTGACAATGTTTCCCCCTCAACTGTAACTCATATTTATATAATAAAAAATTATAAAAAAACAATGTATAAATATCTAAAAAAAAACAAAAAAAAAGAAACTCACTATTATTAAACATGTGGAATAACTAAACAGACACTTCTCAAATGGAGAAATAAAAAATGGCCAACAATTATATGAGAAAGTATTCAACTTATCTAGCAATAAGGAAAATGCAAATCAAGACTGTATTGAGATCTCATTTTGCTTCAATTAGAATGGCAATCACCAAGAATACAAATAATAGAAAATGCTGGCAAGAATGTGGAAGGAAATGGTATACTTATACATTGTTGGTAGGAATGTAAATTGGTACTACCATTCTGAAAAGCAATATAGAGATTCCTCCAAACACTAGAATTGGAATCACCACATCACCCACCTATTCCACTTCTTGGAATTTATACAAGATAACTAAAATCGGCCTACTATAAGTTTCTTTCTTTCTTTAATTTATTTTTCTTTTTTAGAAAGGAATAGTGACAGAGAGAGTGAGAGAAAGATAGAATCAATTTTGTTTAGTTTTTCATTGCCCTGACATGTAATTGTGCATGTGGTGCTGGGGTTTGAACCCAGTTTCTTGCACATATCAGGAAAGTTCCATAACTGCTGAACCACCATTCCAGCCAAAATTAGACTACTATAATGACACAGACACATCAACATTGATATCAATGCAGTTCATGATATCCAAGTGATGGAACCGGCCCAGATACTCATCAACAGATGAATAGATAAAGAATACACACACACACACACACACACACACAAATGGCATTTTACTTGAAATAAAGAAGAATAAATTATAGAATTATGGGATTTTTTGATAAATGGATGGAAATGGAGAGTACCATTCTAAGTAAATAAGACAGACTCAGAAAATTAATTGTGAAATGTTTTCTCTCAGATATGGAAACTATAGCAAAATAAGGGGAGAAAAGTGTGTGTGGAGATCAATGGAGTAAAGTGAGATGATAGAACGGGAGGGGGAACGAATGGGTAAAGGTTGGAAATGTAAAATGAAATTGTCCAAATTAGGCTATGTAAATATATAAGTATCCCACAGTGAATTTCTCTTTTCTGTATATCTATAAAACACTAGTTTAAAAAAATGAAACTGTAAATAAATAGAAAGAAGACCAGTAGAGTAGAGGAAGAGGAAGAGAGGAAGATGTGAGGGGAGGAAAAGGGAAGGACTAAAGTGGAGAAAAATGATACTTCATGAATGTACAATTATGTCAAAATGAATCTCAATTGTGCATGTAATTATCATGCACTGATGAAAACTATAAAAGTTATCTTTCAGTAAATAATTCTGCAGTGGCCTTGTTGAAATTTTTATTCCACATGCACACATCCTATACAATAAATACCCTGCTGTATAGTCCTCCTTGTCAATTAATCTTATCAAGCACACTAATGATTTTATCATTAGTGGACAATATGATTGCTCTTAAATATTTGCTTATCAACTTTCACCTCTCACCTGAGGAAAGATTATACTTTCCAATTCTTACAACATTAGTTTTAGACCCACTACTGGCTCAAAGTAGCAAAAGATATTTCAGAATTAATGTGTCAATCTAGACTGAAGGTTTAAGAATCAGATTGTGATTTTCTATATTTTTTAAACTCTAAGCAATAATGTTCAGATGGAGTGCGTATTCTATTCTGAGGTCTCTTATAGAGCACTGTAGAGCAGAGCTGCAGCCAACCCTGACCGAACATGCATAAGGAGCAGGAGGAAGTAAACACACATATATATATATATATATATATATATATTTTTTTTTTTTTTTTTTAATTTTAAGCCACTGAGGTGATAAGAGAGCACTGATCAGGGTCTAATTACAACTGGTCTAAACAGTGAAATGTTAATATTAACAAATATTTAACAGGATTTAAGTAATGGTAAGTGATTAATGGGAGTTTAAAATAATTCTGAAAGTATCTTTTTCTCAATAAACCACATATATTCTCATAAAAATAAATTTCAAATTTGTCCCCCAAATGTGTAATATACAATAGTGTATGGAAAGATCTTGAGATGATTTAAAGATTATCTCTTATTATTATTATCATTATTATTATTATTTGTGATGCTAGAGATCAAACCCACAGTCTCATATATACAAATCAAGCACTATCTCTGAGCCACATTCCCAGCCCTCCACATTGCTGTTTAATGGTGGTGGCAAAAGCACTGAGGAAACACTGGTACTTCTACTCATACAGGTCAGTTATCTCATGAGGGATAAGAACCCCCCACCCCACCCACACACACATACTATTCATTTACCTGGTTTCAATAGTATAAAAAAATAAGCAAACAATATTTCTGTATGTGTTAACTCTAATAGGGAATATTTGAACTTGTCTCATAACTAATCTATTTCTTGACTAACAGGCAAGAGTTACAGATGTATAGCAATGAAACACCCTGATAATAGCCACATGCTACTTTGAAGATAGGATACAG
Source organism: Aplodontia rufa (assembly GCA_004027875.1). Classification (NCBI taxonomy): domain Eukaryota; kingdom Metazoa; phylum Chordata; class Mammalia; order Rodentia; family Aplodontiidae; genus Aplodontia; species Aplodontia rufa. The sequence continues at coordinate 107,611 of PVKS010002096.1, forward strand.
GAAAAGGGATACACAACTTTTTAGGTCCCTCGGTATATAGGACCCCATTTCTTATGGCCTGTATTTTGAAATATTTGTGGTAACCTAGATAACGGAATTAATCTGATTTAACAATTAACTATTTAGGAAAAATGTATCATGATTATGAAGAGTAAAATGCATATTCTTTCCTTCTATAGAAAATTATGGGTTTGTACAAAGATAACCAAGCAGAACGAATTCTGAATTTGGAATTAACTAATTGATCCCTATTCTAATTTCGATCTAGTGTATTCTAGATATGGTGATGGAATATGAAGTAATTTCTATAAGATTTAATTTCTTCCTTATCAGACTGGAGTTAAAGCATATTTTGTGAAAATTAATATGTACAAAATAAAAGTGTAATGTACTTGTTAATAATTTCATTGATATTAAATGCCATACAATTCACTCATTTAAAGTGGAGATTTAATGTGGTTCTATTATACTCACAGATAGGTTCAAACATTCATCATTGACCATGGTGTATAATTATCTTCAACTATTGCTTGATTATGTTTTCTAACATTTCATTGAGACCTTCTGTAGCCATGTTCTTAACAGATTTTGATCTGCAGTTTGTTTGATACAATGTGTTTTTCTAGCAATATTAACCTCATGGAATGAATTAGAAAATCCTTTACCTCTTTTAGGTTTGGAGGAGTTTATGAGTGTTCACTGTTAATTCCTGGGAAGTTTGGTAAAATTCAACACTAAAACCACCTGTATCTGAAGATTTTATTGCGAATAGTTTTATTTTTCCTGTTCTTTTATAAGGTAGGGATAAGAAAGCAAACAGTTGTTCATTGCTTTTTAAAGATACTTGATACAAAGAATTCAGTACAGAGAAAGTTAAATGACAACTTGTTTTTAATGCAAGCAAATATCAATACAGATTGTTTCCAGTTTCTTATCCTCATCCACAGGGGGTTTATTTCTAGGAAGCATGTCAGGTACCTGCTGGAGAGAATTCCCACACATAGTGGGATTTAGTAGCTGCACAGGCAACTTCACGCCTGCTTCCACCATGAGCTTATTCAGTGGCTAACAGCTTAACTCTTTCGTGTCCCTTTGGGCTTCTTCATCTCGAGGTCTCCTCTACACTCTTTAAGTATCTCATTCTCTTTCCCACATTTTTCTGGTGCTATTGTTATACACATTATGTTATATATTTTATGAGTCCAACCACACATTGTTCAATTTTTATTTTAGGTAAAATAATGACATTTAAAGAAGATGAGGAAACAAAAAAGAATCATGTATTTATTTAGTAGATTTTGCTGTATTAATTCTCCTACTTATTTTATCTTATTTTTTATTTTGTTGTTGTTGTTGTTGTTTTTGATGTTTTTTGGATTCAATTTACCATCTCCAGTCATGTCATTAGCTCAATATAGTTTTCTCCCACCCATCTCTTTTGTGCTATTACTAGCAAATAATTATTCAGTGAATTTGTAGGACCAAAATTATATCTTGTTTTATTTTATTTTTCAAGAGAGGGACAGTGAGAGATAAACAAAGCATCAATTTTATTTAGTTTTTCATGTGGCATTCATTGCTCTGACACTCTGTTGGGTACATGGTCCTGGGATTTGATCCCACATCCTTACGCATGCCAGCAAGCATCATAATCACTGAACCACTGCTGCAGCCCCCAACAATATATTTTCTATTGTTTCGTGTGGTTTGTTATCGAAGTTAGTTTAAAGAAAAAGGAAGAAAAAATTTAATTACTCAATTTCTTTCATGAAAAATATTGTTTTCTCTATGTGGATTCTAATTATTATACGGAATCACTAGCTAATAGCTTGAATAAATTCCTTTAGTACTTCTCAAGGTTAAGACCACTGGTCATGAATTGATCTGTTTTTATCTATCTGGGATGTTTTTATGTAAGGTTAATTTTTGAAAGATAGCTATCCTGCCTTTATATTACTGGTTGTCATTTGTTTTTACTTTTATACTTCAAATATGTTTTTCCTCCAGTGTTTTTGATAAGAAATTAGTTGCCGGGGTTGTAGTGGTTGCTCAGCAGTTATGGGGCTTGCCTGGCAAGAGTGAGGACACAAGTTCAAACCCCAGCAAGATGTACACAATGAAGTGTCAGAGCAAAGAAAGCCACACGAAAAACTAAATAAAATTTATACTCCCTTCCTCTCTCTCTCTCTCACTGTCCCTCTCTCTTTAAAAAAAGAAAAAAAAAAAAGACATAGACCAATCAACTGCAGATATTACTGGGAGTTCTTCTAATGAGAATTTTTCTTTATTGATTAAATGATCTCTTTTTATTTGGCTTTCTGTATTTGATATATATCTTTGAGTATCTCTGTGTTGAACATGCCTAGAACTCACCAAATTTTCCATATGTGTAGATTAGTATTTTTCAAAAGATTTTGGAAGTTTTGTAGCACTATTTCTTTGGGTTTTCTTTGATTGTCTCTTCTCCTTCTGGTACTCCATCATGTATGTGTTGGTATTCTCAATTCTCCTTTGTAATTCCCTGATGTCTGTTCAATTTTTTTACATTCTTTTTTCTCTCATTCTTATTCAAATTAATGAGTATTTATCAAAGTATCCTAATATTCACTATTTCCATTAGCCAATTCATATCTGCTGTACAATATTTCTAATGAATCCTTCATTTCAATTATTGTCATTTTTAACTTGAGAAGTTCCATTTTGTAAATGTATCTCTTTACTGATTCATTTCCCCCTGCATTCTCTTCATGCCTTCTGCCTTCTACTTCTTTCTTCATAGTTTCCTTAGCTATTTGAGTACTTTTACAGTGGCTCCTTTGACATCTGATAATCGCCTGCTGTTGGAGGTAGGTCTGTTGTCTGCTGTCTACATGTTTCCTGGTGGATGAATCCTGAGTTTCTTTTCTTTTTTCTAACAAAGAGGATAGAGGGAGAAGGGGAGAAGGAGATTGGGGTGATAGAGAGGGAGAGGGAGAGGGAGAGAGAAATAGAGGACAGATAATCAGAAAAAATCAACTTTGTTTTTTCATCTTGCTTTGTTTCTTGGACTCTATGTTGTGTATGTGTTACTGGGGTTTGAACCAGGGTCCTTGCTCATGCCAGGCAAGTTCTCCAACCACTGAGCAACCACTCCAGCCCATGAAGCCTCCTTTTTTGATCTTTTTCATGTCTCAAGCTTTTTGGTTGATATTTTAGATAATCGAAAATTGAAAATCCTGTTACTACTTGTTTCGGGTGCTTACTGTCCTTTCCTACTTATTTTTCAATGACTGATGGAATCACTTTAGCGAGTCTGTCTAAGCCCTCATCCTCCTGTACTGCTACTCTTCCAGTGCTGTTCTGAGGAACCTCAGCCTTTCATATGCTCTCAGTCACCCTGAAGACAGTGCTTTTGGCAGGGTTGACTTTGTCCCTTTTCTTGACCACAGCCAGTTGTTCAATTCTTCTAATTGCTCCACTGCTTTCAGAAATGTTGCGGACACAACATTTTCTGCAAAGGAATCCAAAATTAAATGTAGACTGCTTTGAAGGAATAGCTTCTGAGTTCAGTGTTTGAAATTTGTGCTCAACCTCAATACATGTACTTCCACCTATCTCTTTCTCCATTTCTCTCCTGCAAAGTAGCTGACCTACAGTTTAGCCTCTATCATCAATTAATCCACCGGTCATGTCTCTGACCACAAACTCCCCTATTTTTGAGCCAACTTTAAGGTTTTTACTTCTCTACAATCTATTGTAAATAAAATCTTTTCCTTTGGGAAAAGATCAGAAACTTTCTGTTTTATGACCTACTTCTTTCCTTGCCTCCTGTGAGTGAGAGCTCTGCTTTAAGAGATAAATGCTAGGTGGATAAAGGGGACCCCTAGCCTTAGGTCTTCCTGTCTTGCCAATAATGCTACAAAAACATTGCATTAAAAGCCAGGTGAAGGGCCCATAGTCTCTGTTGTTCTATGTCCAATGTAGAGCTACCATGCTGGCAGTGGAGACTAGAAAAGAGAGACCCCGCTTCCTGACTCTAGTAGCTAATAGCTTCATGCCAGCAGCAGTGACTGGGGAGAGAAGGGTGCATGCTATTGTCCTGCCCATCTCTGGGGCTATCCTGAGTAGGAGCCACAGGGAGTGGGAGCCATGTGCCCTTGACTTCATCACTGTGATGTTTCCTTCACATTGAGCAGAGAGGGGGGGATGGAAGGAAGAGCTTTGTTTTGAATATCATATACTCTAGCTGTTCTTAATGAAGTTTGTGTATTTTCTCGAGTACCTGCTTTTTTTTTTAAGATAGAGAGAAAGAGAGAACCAACTTTATTTAGGTTATCATTGCTCTGACACTTAGTTGTGTATGTGGTGCTGGGGTTTGAACCCACGTCCCTGCACATGCAAGGCAAGCACTGTAACCACTCAGCCCCAAATATCTATTTCTTAATTTGCTCTCTGAAACATTTCCAAACACTTCAAATGATTTTTTATCATAATTTTATCTGGTTTCTCTGTGCAGCATATTTATGGAGCTCTTTGCACTGTTAAAACAAAAATCCTTATCTTTAACTTATAAATGAGTAAAGAAAAAGTTTTTTTTTACAATAATATTTAGTGAGAAGCTCATTTTTAATCATCAATTTCCAATATCTACATTAACGATGTAGATAGTATGGGTGGAGAGGTGGCTCAGTGGTTCCAGCACTTGCCTGGCATGTATGAGGACGCAGGTTCAAACCACAGAATCACGCACACAACAAAGTTTTGGAGCAAGGAAGGCTACAATTCTCTTTCTCTCTGTCATTGTCTCTCTTTCTGTAAAATAATAACTAAAATATAAATAAAAAGGTGTAGATAGTGAACATCATTGTTCACATATGACATGATATTTTAAAGCAATAGCATTATTTTACTTTTTTCCAATTTAGTCAGAAGTAGAAAGGAAGGTATGTATTTAACTTGCATAATATGAATCGTATTACAATAATAAATATTTTATCTTCCACATAACAGTTAAAATTTTAACATTGAAGGTATTAATGTTAAATAGCACAGTAACTATCTTAGGTATGTGAATTCTAAGGCTAAGTAACACAAGTTAAATATATTCCTCAAGTTTGCTTAAGGTTGTAACACGTCTACAGATAGTCACCCACACATATGCAATATTTTATCACTTTAAAAATGCTAGTGTGAATTGTTCATTTATCTTCTTAGAGTTTTGTAAGGATGCATTTTTATCATTATATACATTGGAACACTGAAGTTGCAATTGTTTGACTTATTTCCTGTAATTAGTAAACGACAAAGTCTGATTTTAAACCCAAACCCCAGATTCCCTAACCATTCTATGCTTTTAAATAAAATGGATTGCTTTTAGATGGCTGTTAAATGTCTTCAACCATTTTTAAGCATTAATAGCAATATGAATTTTATGTAAAGCTTTAAAAGATAAAGTCTTTGCCTGTGAATTAGAAGGCAGACAATACTACACTGTTCAAACATGGTACAAATGACCTCTAAATCTCTACTAGTTCTAGCATTCTAAGATCAGTTTAAATGCCACACTCTAAATTTCACTGCACTTTTCGATTTTGAAGAATTCATAAATATTTGAGAATGAAAATATGCAAATAATGTCTTTATCCCTTTGGGGATCAAGGCCAATTCTCCTGTATCTCTTCTCCATCTAGAAAGTTTCACACTACAGATTTCTGCTTGATTAGAAAATAGCTTAAACCACTGCACTAATAAATCCTTCATGCATTTCCAAATTGCATGAAGCTTTGTACAAGACACAATTTATTAACTATAAGAAAAGCAATACACTGACATTCGGTGTATGAGGCGCATTCAAATGTAGGTAGGCTAAAACTGTCAAAAGTCACCTAACTTGCTGCCGATGGAAGTCCTGGAAAACTAACATATGTTTGGAAAATGAAGTGCATTACCTTAAGAAAGAGACTATTTGTATCAAGTCTATAGAAATTAATCTCAAATGCTCTTCGTACACTTTCCCACTTACATTCATGTACATACATTTATACATATTACATTCACATACATTTAACAACAAATGGAATATAAAAAACTAAAAATAATCTTAATCTTCAAACTACACAAAAAAGTAGTGTGTCAACCTCATTCCCAGCATCAATACATACAAAAGAGTTGACAAAATATCACATGTATATTATGAGTTTCAAGTTTGGGAAAAAATACATCTTTACTTTGTATTTATCTGTAGTCTGAGAAAAGAATCTACAAGAACATCTGTGGTGTATCAACACACCAATCCACGGTATCTACCAGGAATTTCCTTTTTAATCAATTGAAAAAAGAATGTTGAATTGGTGTATTTGAGGATGGTAGAAACATAAATATTGACTCAATGTAAATTAAAAATCGCTAACTTTACACATAAGGAAGGAAACATTTTTTGTTACTTTGTGAATTGATTTCACTGCTTGCACCATGGGAGTCCTGTTAAGGAAGGCTGTGCCGATCCATATGTCATGTAATGTCGATCCTACTTCTATTTCACGCAATTGTAGAGTTGCTGGTTTAATATCCAGATCCTTGAACCATTTTGATTTAATTTTTGTGCAGGGTGAAAGGTAAGGATCCAATTTCAGTTGTCTACGTATGGCTGTCCAATTTGTCCAACACCATTTATTTAACAGGCTATCATTCTTCCATACTATGCTTTTGCCCCCTTTATCAAATATCAGATAATTAAAGGTATGATAGTTCATCTCAGAATCCTCTATTCTGTTCCATTGGTCTTCCATTCTGTTTTGGTACCAATACCACACTGTTTTTGTATAATTTCAGGGCAGGAATTGAGATGCCTCCTGACCCTCCTTCTTGCTGAGTAATGTTTTGTTTATTCTGCTTCTTCTATTATTCCATACAAAATTTTGAGTATTGCTTTTTCTCTATTTGTGAAAAATGACATTGATATCTTGATAGGGATTGCATTACATCTGTATGGGGCTTTGATTTTTTTTTTTTTTTTTGGATATTTGATGGTGAGTTATTTGCCATTTCTGACTGGAAGTTTTATTTCTAAAATGCAATTTTATAAAAGATATCAAAAGTGCGAAAACACTGAAGCCATGGAAAAATTGTGAAAATAGAATACAATAACTCATGATGTAAGCAACAGATTCGTGTGTGTCTCTGTAAATGGGAACAAAAACTAATCTATAACCTATGGCTAAAACTTTGACATAGTGCCAATTTGTGTGAATGCCAGAATCGATCATTTAGTTTTGTTTTTTTCTTTTTTTGTGTGTGTGTGTTTTGTTCATTTTTCTTTTGAAATAAATTTGGAAACTACAATGGGGAAATAGTTCCTGGGAAAGGCTGTCCTTTCTTTTCTCTCATTTTCCTCTTCTCCTCTTCCTCTTTTCCTTGGAATAATCAAGGCATACAAACCAATCCTTGGGAACAGTGGAATGAAATCTGAAGTATATTGGTTAGGATATAGGGTAGGTAATAACTTAATTATAACATAGGATAAAATTTTTTATATTCTCATTTTACTTGTCAATGTTTTTATTAGTGCCTTGAAATTGTAAGTAATAGTGTAGTTCATTTTGATATAATCACATGCATGGAATATAATTTGCTCTACTTCATTCCCAAGTACTTCCTCTTTACTTTTCTACTTCCTCCCCTTATTTTGCATCCTCTGTTCTACTGGTCTTCCATCTATTTATTTGTTGCTTTTTTAAGTTGGTGCTTTATAGATATACATAAAATTGAAATTCCTTATGGTATATTTATATATGTACATAACATTATTTGGTCAAATTTTTATTAATTCAACGTAATCTTACATATTGAAGGGACTCATTGTTACACATTCATGAATACATGAATATTGACAAAGTAAGTTAAGGCTGATCCTAGTCCATGATCTCCCCTTTTGGACCACTCCCTGTTCCCATGTTTCCTACTTTAGCCACATGTTAGTTGGGCTTCTCATGGGAGTCACGAGTTCCCAGCTGTGTTGATAATCCCCCTACTCCCTCCTTCCAGCTGCACTGATAACCTTCCTAATTCCTCCCTCCTCCCTTCTCCCCCTAGCTTCATAGTTATGGTTCCCCCTACTTATGCAAAAATTCACCTATCTTGAGGTTATTATTGACCTTAGCCAACTTTCAATCTGTCTTAGCTTGTGTTCTAGCTTCCATATATGAGAGAAAATGTTCAGCCCTTAAGTCTCTGAGTTTGGAATATTTCACTCAGCACAATATTTTCCATCTCCATCTATTTTGCTGCAATAATTTGGTCTATTTTATTACACAGTTCGTTTCTTTTTCCTGTCCTTTTCCTCCTCCCTGTCTATGTTCTTATTCTATTTCAATTATTTCATTAAACTCCCTTCTATATCCATGCAATTCTCTTCCCCCCTTTTTTCTTATTTTGCTCTGATTTCTGCAAATGATACAAAACTTTCAAACCTATACTTTCTCAGTATGATTTATTTTATGTAGCATGGTGTTCTCAAGATTTATCTGAAAATGCCACATTTTCCTTCATTTCCACAAAGTAAAACTTCATTGTGTGATATACATATATACACATATCACATTTTGTTTATCCATTCATCTATTGATGCACACTGGGCTTGTTCCATAACTTGGCAATTGAGAATTGTGCTGCTATAAAACATTAATGTGCCTGTATCACTAGAGTATGCTGATTCTAATTTTTTTGGATAAATAGATGAGTGGGATAACAGGATGATATCATATTTTCATTTATAGTCTTTTGAGGAATCTCAACATTGCTTTCCAAAGTAGTATTAATTTGCAGTTCCACCAACAATGTATGAGTAGTCCTTTTTTTCCATATCCATGCCAGCTTTATTAATATTTGTATTCTTAATTTTCATTCTAACTGGAAGTAAGATGAATCTCAAAGTAGCTTTAATTTGCATTCCCTTGATGCTATTGGTATTGTACATTTTTTTTTCACATATTGGTTGACCATTTGTATTTCTTCTGGGACATGTCTGTTTAGTTGTTTAGCATGTTTTTTATTTGAGTTGTTTGTTTTTGATGTTTTTTGAGTTCTTTTTCTATTCTGGAATTAATCTTCTCTCAGAGGAGTAACTGGCAAAGCCACTCTCTCATTTGGTAGTCTCTCTTTTCAATTCCTTAATTGCTTCCTTTGCTGTTCAGAAGCTTTTTAATTAGATGCAATCCCACCAATTGATTATTGCGTTTATTTCTTGAGCTTTAGGAGCCTTCTTAAAAGAAGTGTGCCTAAACTAATGCATTGGAGTGTTGAGCCTGTGTTTTCCTTTAGCATTTGCAAAGTTTCTGGTCTGATTTCTAGGCCTTTGATCCACTTTGACTTGATTTTATGCAAGATGAAAGATACTGATCTATTCTCATTCTTTTGTATATGGATATATGCTTTTCCCACACCATTTGTTAAAAAGTCTAGCTTTTCTCCAACTCTATGGTGGAGCATCAAGTGACTCTATCTATGCGGGTTTGTCTCTGTGACCTCTTTCTTTTATTGGTCTTAATGCCTTTTTGATGCTAATATCATGCTCTTATTGTTATGATAGCTATGCAGTATAATTTGAGATCCAGTATTATGAGTCCTATAACATTGCTTTTATTATTCAGAATTGCTTTGGTTATTCTGGGTCTTTCATTCTTCCAAATGAATTTTAGGGCTCTTTTCATAGTTGTGTGAAAAATGTCACTTGTATTTTGATGGGGATTATAGGAGATCTGTACAAGTTTTTGGTAGTACAGCCATTTTGAAAATACAAATTCTACCTGTCAAAGAACATGGAAGGTCTTTTCAATGTCTAAGGTCTTCAATAATTTCTTTATTCAGTGTTTTGTAATTTTCATTGACGTGATCTTTCTTCTCATTATTTAAATATATTCACAAGTATTTTACCTTTCTTCTTTGAGGTTTTTTCAATGAAATTGTTTTCCTGAATTCTTTTTCTGTAGATAACTTATTGGAACATAAGAAAACAATTGACTTTGTATGTTGATATTGAGTCCTGCTATAATATTGAATTTATCAGTTCTAGAACTCTTCTGGTGGTGATTTTGTGCCTCCTAGACAGAAGATCACATTATCAGCAAACAGATGTTGGACTTCTTTTCCTATTTGTAGCTCTTTACTTTTCTTGTCTTGTCTGATTGCTCTGGCTAGAGTTTCAAGAGCTATGTTGAATAGGAGTGGCAAGAATGCACATCCTTATCTTTTTTCTGATTTTCATGGAAATTCAGTTTTTCTCCATTTAGTATAATGCTAGGTTTCAGTTTGTTAAAATAGGCTTTATAATGTTGAGTTAGTTCCGACTATCACTCATTTTTCAGCGTTTTTATCATATGTCGGTGATGGATTTTGTTAAAGTTTTTTTCTGCATTTGTTAAAATAATAATGTCATTCTGATCTTTCATTATATTTGTGTGGTGAATTACAATTATTAATTTTTGCTTATTAATCAAATATTGCATCACTGGAATATAACCAACCTCGTCAAGTTCTAGTAGCTTTTTAATGTATTTTGGAAAGTTGTTTGCTAAGGTTTTTTAAGTATTTTTGTGTCTATATTCATCAGGGATATTGGTCTGTAGTTTTCTCTCCTTGATGTGTCATTGTCTGGTTTGGATATCTGGGCAATGCATTTTTCAAAGAGTGAATTTGGGAGTACTCTCTCGATTTCTATTCCATTGAATAATTTGAGAAGGAATGACATTAGTTCTTCTTTAAAACTCTGTTAATACTCAGCTGAAAATCTTGGGTTTTTTCTTTCTTGGAAGGCTTTTAATTGCTTCCTAAGTCTCATTGATAGGCTTTGGTCTGTTTAGGTTTTTTACATCTTCATGGTTAAATATGTCTAGACCTTATATGTCTAGAAAAATAACTTTTAAATATTCTAGCTTATTGGAGTACAAATTTTCAAAATAGTATCTAATGATCCCCTGTATTTCAGAAGTATCTGAATCGATGTTTTCTTTTTCTCTAATTTTATTCATTTGGGCCTTCCCTCTCTTTCTTTTGCTGAGTTTGGATCAGTGTTAATCCACTTTGTTTATCTTTTCAAAGAACCATCTTGTTGTATTGATCCTTTATATTTTTTATTCTGTTACATTAATTTTGCCTCTGACCTTAATTATGTCTGTCTGATACTGATAATGATATTTGTTCTTCCTTTTCTATGATCTTGAGTGTAATATTATAGATTTATTTGAAATCATTCTGCCTTTTTAATGTAGGTACTCAATTCTATAAACTTTCATTTTAGAACTGTCTTCATACTGCCTCAGAAATTTTGGTGTGTTGTATATCTGTTTTCATTTACTTCTAAATTTTTTTTCCTTCCCTGATTTCACATATGACCCATCTTCATTTAAATGTATCTTATTTAATCTTCAGGTATTAAATTTTTTCTTTTTCAAATAATATTATTGATTTCTAATATCATTCCATTGTGATCCAATCATAAAATAAATTGTCTCTAGTTCTTGCATTTACTAAGACTTGCTTTATGTTCTAAAATATGGTCTGTTTTAGAGAAGCTTCCAGTGCATATGAGAAGAGTGAATTTGATTATTGATGGATGATAAAATGTATAGATGTCTGTTGGATCCAGTTGTTTAATAGTATTTATTGAGTTCAAAAGAGTGTTTAATTAGTTTATGTCTGATTGATCTATATGCTGGTGAGAGAGGTGTGTTGACATCACCCACTAATTTTGTATTGGGATCCATTTGATTCTTTGTATTGTGTAGGAGTTGTTTTGTTTGTAGGTGCACTGATACTTAAGGCATAAATATTTACAATGATTTTATCTTATCGTTCTATGTTCCTATAAACAAGTATAAAGTAACCTTTTCCTCTTCTGATTAAAATTGTCTTAAAGTCTACTTGTTCATATATGAATGTAGCCACTTCTGATTATTTTTAGGTTCCATTTTCATGCTGTATCTTTGCCTGAAGGCAAGTCTCTTCCAAACATCATATGGCTGGGTCTTGTTTTTTAATCCATTCTGACAATCTATGTCCTTTAATATGAGAGTTCAGAGATGATTTTCTTTCTTGCCATTTTGGTTTATTTCTTATGCATCATTCAGACTTGATTCTGCTTTAATTGACTGTTCTTGTATTAAGATTCGTATGTTCACTGGCTTTGTTTTTTTATATTTCATTTATTTTGTATGAAATATTTTATTGACTGTGTTTTGTGGTTCTGGCTTTGTGGTTATGAATTCTTCTAGTTTCTGCTTCCTATGGAAGTTTTTTTTTTTTATTTCATCTTCAGTTCTGAATGAATGGTTTTCTGGATATCACAACGTTGGTTACCACCTGTAATCTTTCAGGGTTTCATACATATTATTCCAAACCCTCCTGGCTTTTATGTTTAGACTGATAAATAAATAGAGTCTAATTGGCTTACCTCTAAATATGACCTGCCATTTTCTCATGCAGATTTTAAATTTCTATCCTCGTTTTAAACACTAGGCATTTTAATTATAATGTGCCTTTAAGAGAATCATTTCATAAAATCTTGCCTATTTGATTTCTAAATGCATCTTGTATTTGCATTTTCATCTCATTTCAAAAGTCTGGAAAATGTTTTGATATTACTTCATTGAAAAGTGTGAGAATTTATTTAGTTTATATTTTAGTGTCTTCTATGCTAATTACTTTGATTTATTCTCTTAAGGTTATCCTAGATGTGTGTGTGTGTGTGTGTGTGTGTGTGTGTGTGTGTGTGTGTGTTTTGGTCATGCCCTCTTAACATCTTTTCTTTATTGTTAATATTATTTTCAATATTATATACTTTGTCTTTGGGAGGCCTGAGAATCTGTCTTCTCCGTGGTCTAATCCATTAATGATGAGTTTCACTGAATTTTTAAATCCAATTTATTATGTTTCATTTTTTTCACTTCCAAAATTTCTATTTCGTTCTTTTACAGAATCCCACTTCACTAAAATAATCTTTCTCATCTAATATTTTCTCTCTTAGTGAATTCCATGCCATTCTTTTTTATCATTGAATATTTTAGCTGTGAACTTTTTTTTTTCCAAAGAAATAGGGGACAGTGAGAGAGAGAGACAGAATCAATTTTTATTTAGTTTTTCACATGGCTTTCATTGCTCTGAGACTTTGTTGCGTATATGGTGCTGGGGTTTGAACTCGTGTACTTGCACATGCCTGGCAAGCACCGTAACCACTGAACCACAGCTCCAGCTCCAGCTGTGAACTTTTAAAATCTTTATCCATCATTTCCTCCATCATGGTGCCTATGAGATCAATTGTTAAAAGTGTTGTGGGTTGTTCAGTATGACTTTTTCTTTTTGATTTTTTACATCATTTTAATATACACTCATCTCCTGGGCCAATTATTTCTTCTACTTTTATGCAAGGGACTATTTAGTAAATTTTTTTCTCTCAACTATCCCAGAATACATGAATATTAAAGTATTAATACTCCCAATTAATGTATATCTTCTGCTATGCTCAATGTCAGCACTGCTTTGAGAGAAAGTACTAAGTCTCATTAACTGCAATCATATCAGAGCAAAGTCAAGTCCTAATAAACTTTTGGGAAATAATTATTAAAATAATCTTCACAGTTCTTATAATTTGAATGTAAAATTCTGGTAATATTCTTTAATAGGTTAAAAATGTTTATGAAAGACAGCAAGATTACTATTATATAATACAGGGATTGGAAAAGGAAGAAGAGAAAAAATGAGCAAAGAAAAAAGAAAGAAAGAGAAAAATAAAACAAACGAAAATAAAAAGAAGAAAAACAAAGAGGAGGATAGTTGGAATTTGAGGCAGGAGCAGGTTATGCAAAAAGAGAAGAAGAGGGGTAAGCATTAGCCTACAGTAGGAAAATAAAGATAGAAAGAATGCTTAAATGCTTTAAAGCAGTAGAAGAAATATAATCAATTGTGTTGAGGGCTGCAGTGTCCAATCATGAGGGATCATCTACTGATTCAATAAAAAAAAAATGCTTGTGCAATACCAAAATTGACGTTGGAGTTATTAATGCTGGTCCATGCTGAGGTAGGAGAGACTGATTCTTCCTGGTTTGGATTTTATCAGGATTTGTGACCCCGAGAAAATGCCCTCCACTCTTCAGCTTTACCTTTAAGGGTCCATAGGTGTAGAAGAAATAATCACAGCAATTCACTTTGAATAAAATTCCAGGAGGCCCCCTGTGATCTTTGGTGTCTCCAGGTACCTACTAGCTTTCTCTTGGTCAGAGGAGATGGTTCCTAATCAACTGTGACTTACCACTCAGGTTACTCCTTGTTAACATTGCAGTTTTATGTGCCCTCCTGAAGGAAATCTGTGTGTATCCAACACCGTCAAATCCACTGTGAACTTCCCCATGTATGTTTCAAATTGTGAAGGCTGTAATAGTCTAAGGTAGGTATCATAGTCTAGTGTATGTGGGGCAGTATGAGGGCTGCTATCCACATTCTTTCAATTTTTCTGCATTAAATGTGAGGTTGGGTTTTAAATTGTTGTATATAGCTTTTCTCTACCTTGGCTACTACAGACCACTAGAGTTTTACCCATCACCATGTTAGGTGTAGGGTATTGGTCTATCCATCTTCAATTGAACTCCTGCAGAAACTTTGTGGAGTGTAGGGTTGGGATTAGCACTCCCTGGGAGTGATTAACTCACCTGTAAGCTACACCCCATTCCCCTTGTCTGTAGTGAGAGGTTTCAGTAACTTTCAGCTAGAAGTGATTATTTTACAATTTTAATGAGGCAATCCATTTCATGAGTGTTCCTTCCGGTTTGTTATTATCTGATAATAGAGAGATGGTATATTGATTTAATTTCTTCCAGGGAGGCTGGCCAGCCAGCTGTGAACTCTACCAAATGACTATCCTGCCTGTCTCAGCTTGCAGATCACAATTTGAGCTAACCTGTGTGACATTCTTCACTGTCTTTGCTGTTCTTGTCCCATTTTATCTTGGTTTGCTCCCCTCGCCCCACAACTGTTGTTAAGGAAATACACTTGTGGACTTTTCCTGCTCTTAATTATTCTTTATTACCCCTCCTTGTGACCTCTCTCTAATCAAGGTTTAGATTCAAGTAATTTTATCCTTATTTGTTGTATCATCAACCAAATTCCAAGTCCCTCCAAGTCTCAAGTTGCCCGATATTGACTTTTAGCTTGTTGACCGTCACCCACCCATCTGCTCAACTCTTCTTTCATTGCTTCATTTCTGGGCTGTGGAGGAGTTAAGGGTTGCTTCCTAGATCTGCTCCACCACCTGAGTTTGAATAAATATTTTTATAAAATACAAGGAATGTAATTAAGTCTTCCTTAGGAAGTAAGAAATTGCTTCATTAAAGAGTCTAAATCAATAGTAGCCATAATCCATTACATGCTTGCTCTACTGTGGTTTTCCAACTTGTTTTTACATATTGTATTAATGAGATCATTCCAAGAGCAAATAAGGAAGTTAAGGTAAAAAGGAAGTTAAATTTCTTATTAAAGATCACATGTACAATTTTAACGGGGCCAGAGTTCCTCACCGGGTTTCCCCACTGCTAGTAAAACAACTATATATCACAGTGAAGATAATGGCATATCACTAGGACAAAGTTGTATTATCTGCATTATTCAGGTTCAGGTAAAAGTTTTAATAGGAATAATCAGTTAGGAGTATTTAGGTAATATAAGTTTTTAAACAAAATTAAAATATGTGGATAGAACTGATGTGAATCCACGCTTATTGTATCTTTCATTTCACAGGGTGCTTTTTTTACGTGTAGGTGATATTTGTTTATTAGTAGAAGCTGCACTCCTAGTGAGCAAGATATCAGAAAATCATTATCCTGCCAGTTGGAAATTCACTTGAATTGGAATTTGTCCAGAGAAAATAGTGTTTTCCACACAAAGGCAGTTATTTCCATAAAAGTGTAGTATAGTTGCATTGCAAAATGATTATTTCCTGTATTATGATTAAGGAAAAATATTAATTTCATCACTGCAATGAATAAATTCATGTAGTGAACTTGTTGGGCCTTTCTTTTAAATTTTAGAGATATAATTTGGCTTTTATCAGCAAAAAGTGTGATTCTTGACTTAGAAGTGAGAACCCCTTTATATTTAATTAAAAAAAAGTTTATGAAAGGTCAGATGACATAGTGGTTACTTTACTAATGCTGAGCACTGATAATAATCCCTAGAGACATTCCTGATTATTTTAATTCTGATAGTTGAATATAAAAAATATCAAAATCTCTAAAGTCTAAAACTAAAAATCACAATCCTGAATATTAAAATCCTGAATATTGAAGTCCTGAAAGCTAGGGTTCCAAACATTGCAATTCCCATTAGAATAAAAAGCTACAGACAGTGGAAAAAACAAATATGGGAGAGGGAATCGATGCCATTTTGTTTGTCCTAGGATTGAAGCATCATACTAGGTTAACAAATACCCAGAAACCTGTTCACACATTATTTAGGGTGTGACTATGCTTCCATGGAGACTCATGTGTGAATCTGAGTATACTAGCCAGGGATGATCTGCCAGGTTGAAAACAATTGTGAACTCCTTTAGGAGAGCCCTGATCTAAAGGGTGAAAAGCAGCCACTTCTCATTATGCATGATTTCAAAATGCAAGTAACGATGGTGAAGTCAGCCAGCCCTTGTGCACTACCTCTGTGCAATTGCCCATAATCTATCCCTGACATAAGTTTTTCATTTATCATATTTTCTGTTTAAGTTTCTTTGGGGTTTTGCTTATTTTTGCCCATGAATTTAATTTGTGCGCATTTTTTCCAATTTTGTTATATTATGTGTTTCATCTTTTCATCATTTCCAATACTGAGGGTAGAAACTGTGTAAAGACTTTTAGAGAGCTCTAATTTGTTTTCTTGTTTGTGACTTCGACCCCATAAGAATGTCTTATCATTATGCTGGCTTTATGTTGTGTCTGCATTGTGCATTTGTATGAAAGCACTGACATTTCATCAGTAAATGAAGAGATTGTTTTTGGGGTTTTTTTCTTTGTTTGTTTGTTTGTTTTAAAAGAAAAGGACAGTGAGAGAGAGAGAGAGAGAAAGAGAGAGAGAATCAATTTTTATTGAGTTTTTCACATGGCTTTCATTGCTCTGACACTTAGCTGTGTACGTGGGTGCTGGAGTTTGAAATCTTGAACATGTGTACTTGCACATGCTGAGCAAGCTCAGTAACCTCCAAGCCAATGCTTCAGACTGTTATTTTTAATTGAGAGATTTATTATAGAACAACCATACGAGTTTTAAACAAAACAATATAAAATGTGTATAGA
>PVKS010002097.1:0-109551 GCA_004027875.1 Aplodontia rufa
AAAACTATGGTACATATATACAATGGAATACTACTCAGCCATTAGAGAAGATGATATTATGGCTTTTGAAACCAAATGGATGGAGATGGAAATAATTATGCTAAGTGAAGAATCCCAATCTCAGAGACTCTAGGGCCGAATGGTTTCTCTCATATGTGGAAGCTAGAATACATGGGGAAGCAGTAGGTTAAACGGCTAAACTAATGATAACCTCAAACTGTATGAGTGTCAGTATAATAGGGGGATGGCACCCTAGGATACTGGGAGGCGTAGGGAGGGGGAGGGGGTGGAAGAAGGGTATTTGGAGATCTCCTAGGATACTGGAGAGTGGGAATATAGGTGAACCATCTCAGAAGCAGAGGCTATTCCTCCACGAGATACCCAGTTTATGCAAGAGTTCTTCTGGGGGTAACTGCAACTGGTGAAACGCAAGGTGGTCATCCATGTTTGGGCATTACCCCTGGATAAACATGTATATATACTTTGGTTATTGATGGTCTGATAATGTTTCCCTCTCATTTGTATCTCTATATACTCTTAATAAAATAAAAAAAAATTATAGCAAATGAACCATGAAAAAGAAAAAGACTCAGCGTTTGAAGTGCTCGCCTGGCACGCATGAGGACCCGGGTTCAAACCCCAGCATCACATACACAAGTAAGTGTTGGAAACCAAAGCCCAAATGGAAAAAATAAAATAAAATTGATTCTTTCTCTCTCTCCTTCTCACTTAAAAAAAGAAAAATAATCAGCAACTAGCCACAATATTAAATGAAGATGAATCAACTCAGTACCTGCCTTTGTGACCCTATTGGATCAAGATGATTTAAATAGTAAAAACCGTGGGTCAAACTCAAGGGATGATTTTGCATCTTATTACATTTTTCATGTTTACATAAAGATAAAACTTTTTATTTTTAAGTTCTAACATTTAAAGATTCAGGTAATTAAAATAGCATAAGAAAACTTCCACTTCAAATATGAAAAAAAATGTAGATATGGTATTTAAAAATGTGAATTTAAACACCTAGAAACAAAGATCAAGCACATTTATCTTACAATCCTACATGTGAACAAATGTGGCCTTTCAAAATTAAAAAAAAAACTTTATGTAACTAAGTAGCAATGAAATTTATAGAATATATTTCTAAAAAACAAAACCATGTTAGTCATTAACCCAATTTTCACAATAAGACCTCCTTTATCCCTCACTGAAAAGCAGTGTGAAATAGTGGAGATGTCAAACTTGTCACAAAATTACCACAATAATTTTAAATTACCTTTTCCATCAGTACTGCCTCTACTGCTCAAGGAAATAAGGCTTTTTCTGTGTATTAATAGCAAGTCTGGGAAAAAACCTCCAAAGATACACAAAGATTATCTATGTAGGTGTTATATTTGTCATGTTTTAATTCTACATATTTCTAACTCTTTGTAATACTATGTCATCAGGTTTAGGTGTCTATTAAATCTGCCACAACTTTTTATCCATATGGTAGATTCTAGGCAGAGATAACCTATCAGAGGAAATGAATATAGTTAAGCTCCACTTTTCCTACATTAGGAAACTTTGTGTCTTTGAAAACATATATTTTAGGTAAAGGATGGATAGTAATTTCTCTTTTAGCATATCCAGGAATTATTTCTTTGACCAAAAGCAAAATATCATACTAAAATTCTACTTTTCCCATTAAATAAAGTAGTTCTCTCATTAAAAGGAAAAGTTATATACCTATCCAAACATATCCAGCTAGGTTTTAAATACTTTCCTGTACTTTACAAATTAATATCAGATATATAATGATAAAGCAGAAGCACACTAAGACTCAAACTGTGATCAAGCCATTAATTTATCTGAGAAACCGATTTCTTCGTTAAAACGATGAACTTTAAGTAGATAATGAGAAGTCTTCAGTTTCTAATTTCAACAATTTTATAGGACTTAAAATATGTCACAAAAAAGAAGTCAGAATTTAGTACATTCAAGCAACTTACTATATGTTATCTTTCTATATTAAAAATTCGAATGAGTAAAATGATTGTGATTCTAGTATCAGCATATACAGTCCATTTTAATCAAGTAAAGTAAACAATCATAATTTAAAAATTTTTTTCATATTAGCGGTTGCTTTAAAATATCAGAACCAAGAAAAATATTAAGTTTTTTTTTATATATTCAAGATTCAAAACAATAATTCAGACAAAGCAACTATAGAGAGGTTCTACTATTCTAAAAATACTTTGCTTTGGAAAAACTACATTTTGAAAAGAACTTCATTTCCTTTTATTACCAAACATGGACTGTAGCTCATTTTCAGTTCATATATAATAAAAGCATTATTTCCATATTCATAGACAGTATATTTAGTTTTGCCCTTCAAGCAGGAAGGCATTAAATAATAAATATTTCAAATTTAATTGTCCTATTTCTAGAAGAAATGTTATGATAATGATTGTATACGCATTTACGTAAGCAGAGCAAAGTGAAACTTAAATAACCTATTGACAGAGTTCAGGACATGCAACCCAAATATGGCATCTCAGTAGTTGAGAAAATAGCAGGAACAACAAGTTATCTCTGGCCTTTTCTTGCCCTTTTCCACTGAAGTAGGCTATGACAATTCTCTACCTCTTTCTGAAAAAACTTAAGAGACCATCATTCTAGAGGTGCCTAGCCTATACCAAAGAAAATGGGTATCTTTATCTCTGCAGACACAGGGACGCAGACCAGAAAATGAACAGACTTAATTCCCCTAGCTTATTCCATTATTATATCATACCCATTTTGTCCAATCATACTTGTATACAACTGTCCATTTTTCACCAAACCTAAGCATAAAAATACACGAGTTTTCCTGTTTCTTTGAATCTTCACTTGAAGGCTAGAAATCTGTATGCTATTCTTCTTAATTGGGATGTGAGGGAAAAAAATTACTTTTTCTGCTCTACAACTTTCCACCTCATATGAATGTAAGTATTGATATAAATGTATATCAATTTAGAGTTACAAGGTACAAATACTCAATGATTCATTATTGAATATTGCTGGAAATGTATTACAGTGAGTCCCAGATACAGATGAATACATTAAAATCTCAAGTAATTCAAAATGAATGAGCATATAGCATTTCAATCACTGGGTATGGACAAAGTTCTTCCCTTATAAATTTCTTTGATTTTTAGAAGCTTGTGATTTACAAAAAAAGTCTCCGTAAATGCATAAAACAAAATCTAAAGGCTATACAAATACTTACAAAGCTATGCCTATATATCATTTGCCTAATAAATATAATTCTATTTAAAATGTAACAGATTGGGAGATTTTTTTTAACAAAAATTCTCCCATATACAGTGACAAGAAAAAAGGTCCCTGAAGAATTTCTTCCAATGCATTGTAAAAAGTAATTTATTGACCTCAAAAACTTACAGGTTTCCCTCAAATTAGCTAATTTCTGAACACTCATTTCCTACTCCCTTATAAACAAGACATATTATAAAGAAGTTTTACTTCAATTTAAAAGTTAGAAAGTGTCAATAAATTAGCATTCACATGATATTCGCTAATATACCTAGCTTGAATACCAGCCTAATAATGTGTATAATGTCATTTTATCCAATAGATAATATCAGAATAATATCTCTTTGGTAGAATGTGCTAATCTACACTTATTTGAATATGCATGTAAAATATAAAGAAAAAGATATATCTCTTGATTACAGTGATAACAATATCAAAAAGTCATAAATAGACCGTACATAAAGGAATTTGAAAAAATTAATATATTTTAAAGAAAAATCTATACAGAAACAGAAAACTGAAAACAATATTCATGTCAAAACAAAATACTCACGTTGATGCCCAACCCATCAAAGGATTTTCCCATCGTTCTCTGGTATCAAACTCCATCTTCCATTTCTTTGTGTTGTTTACTCCAGACTGCATGTTATTGCGAGCAGGAACAAAGATCCTGACTTTTCTAGTTTTGATATGCTCTTCTGGAACACCAGTTAATGTAGTGAGATCCTAAAGAAAAAGATGAAAATAAACATGTTTCTAATAGCCTATATTTTACACTTCTGTTGTTCCCTATAATCATGCAATTCTACTCAGAGTTGTTTATGAGAAAAACTTGCTTGTTTATTTCATTACTACTCTGATATTTTACTACATAAACTGCCATTCTGACAACTGTAAATAAGATGTGAGAGGTGGTGTTATGGAACAGTAGGAAGAGAGTCATAAAAAAGAAATTTAAGTGCCTTATGTTAAAGAATCTTTGGCAATTTTTTTCCTTTTTTTTTTTTTTTTTTCAGTGCTAGAGATTGAATCCAGGGCATGGCAGGCAAGTACTCTACCATTGAGCAGCTTCTATAGTCTAGCATTGAAAATTTATGGAATCTGCTTATAGATGCTAGATGCTGTAGTTATTTTGTGAGTAGCTTCAACAAGTCAGATAGGGAAAACATGTAAGTGAATATTGAAAGTAAAAGGATATGAAAATGGACTTAATTTTAAGTAGGAAAAAATCTATTAGCAGTGGTTTCTGTATCAAACTGCTTATAAGGCACTCGCTTTCAAAGGGAGGACAAATCCTTTTGCAAAAAAAATCCAATAACTTTACTTAGCAATTTATCTCTCTGATAAAGCCTAATGAAAGAGAGAATGATAAAGCAATTCTGATCTATGCAGGTAAACCAAAATGTTGCACGATTTTTGCAGAAATGTGAAATGAAAACAATAGTAACTTTCTTAACTCTCATTTTCTATTCTTTCATCCAGTAACAAATGCTTATCTTGGGCACCTAGAGGATTCTGATGCCACAGATTAGTTATATTTATCAAAACACAGAAGAAATCAGAACACAAAATAGTAAATTCAGAATTGAATCTCTAGTTAGTAAAGGCAAAACATTTTATTCTATCAAAGTAAAATCATAGTAGTGTCAATCATATCATAGTGGTAGAACAATTTGCCTAAAATGTGCTGTGCTATAAGTTAAGAACACCAAAAAAGAAATTTTTTTACTTACTAAATTTTGGATAACTAGTTAAAGTGAAGAAAGTTAGCATGAAAATTATTTCACTGAATTTATAAATACTAGAAAAGTTAACCCACTTGTGAATTTTCATTTCATTATCATATATCCCTCAACAAAAGTTAGTATATTTGCAATTCCAATCTATCAATGCTATGAACCAAAAAATAGCATAAATACTTGGTGTTATAATATGCACTAGGAAAACACTAAGCACATTTCTGAGTTGAGTAGTTTCTCTATCCACAAGATTAAAAAAACAATTGTTTAAAGTTATTTAAGTTGGCAAACAATCCTCTGCTTAACATAATATTTTTCCATCTGCACCAATTAGGTGTGGCTACTTTGTCACAACTTGTTTGTTTAGAGAAATGATCCACCAAATATCAAAACGATCAATATAAATATGTAAACAAATACGTACTTCTAATATGGGCCTAACCTGATTGTTTTAAAACTTTCTTTATATCTAGGATAAAGACAAGTGAAATGGAACATACCTTTTAAAAGTATAAATACAAGTTTTAATTGATAAATTTTTTTTTAAGAGAGAGAGGAGGAGGAGAATGAGACAGAGAAAGAGAAAATCAATTTTATTTAGTTTTTCCTCTAGTCTTTGTTGCTTGGACCCTTAGTTGGCTATGTGAAGCTGGGGTTCAAAACCTGGGTCCTCACACATGCCTTCTGAGCCACCACTCTAGCCCTTAATTGATCATTTTTAATTATCTGGTTCAATTGCCAATAAAAACAATTTTAAGTACTATTACATTTTAATAACTTTCTAAAACATAGCCCTCTAGTCAAGAGTTCAAAGTGACTTAGCTCCTGGGAGGTCTTTGATGTTTATCTCTCCTTTTGAATTCACTATAATATTTGCAGTCTACCATATTAATTTATAATTTAATAATAAAGATCATGAGCTTAATATGTCAGATTTCCTCAGCCAAGATGTGAGCAAATGGTAGAAAGATATTATAGAATTATAGAATTAGGTGGTATATGATGGGAATCTTTTCCAAATTCTATAGCAACCCATCCATTCTGAGCTAAGTTCATAACAGGATCAGTTATTTGACACTTCTTTAAATTACCTATATGAAGGAAACATTAAATTCTTAACATTAGTTACCTCAGGAAAATGAGAATATAGAAAATACTTTTTCTTTATTTCTGTATTGTAATACATACATCTAAGTAATTAACAATGAAATTTCAGAAAATTTTTTGATATAGGGACTCTTGATTTTTAATGAATAAAAAGTAAAAAGGATAGAATGAATTTTAGGACAGAAAAATCTTCTTTAAAATATGTGGCTACAAACTTGCTAATAAGCTGTTTATATTTTGAAATCATCATCACCAATCTTTCATGTCTTCTCAAATTATGGCAATTATTTGTTGATATCTTCCCCCCATTTAAAGTTGGCATTTAAGCACATGAGTTTCTGAATTTTGAAGCCAAAGTTGTCCTGACATAGAATCAATTTTTGCCAGCAGAAGACATGTAAAGTACTGTAACCCAGTTGAGTTGCTGCCAAAGAGGGAATAAAAAGGCTTGGCATCTCGCACATACTTGACACCTAAAGGGCACAGAAGCTCTAAAATTCCTAGTCCCTGTAGACACACTCTCAGTCTAGACAAACTGATTTCTCACACTTTTAAAATGCACCAAGACACTCTATTGTTATCATTTCATCCATACAGCTTCAGCTAGTGACAGAAGAACCTGTTCCCCAAGCTACATTTCAATGGGCTAAAGCTCCCACTCCAAGATTCCATTAAAACAATGTAACACTTGAAAAGCACAATGTTGAACTCTAATTGTCTTCATGGTATTTTCCCTCTAAATTTTCACTGAGCTACCTGTGATTCATACTTTCACAAGCAATAAACAAAATATCTGCAATTATTTAAACTATATTGAACTGATATTCTCTGTAAATTTCTACTTCTGTATTCTAATACAAATCTCCTATGATTTTTCTAAAAACGCATTTATAAGAGAAATGCATTGAGGTTGTTAATATTGCCTTCTGTAATTTATTTTACTGAGAAATTTTAAAATAATTCATAAATCTTCTGATTATAAAAACATTAAATCATATTAGATATGAGAAGCTTTCAAGTTGGCAAATGAAGAAACTCAAGACTCACCAGATAATCATCTGTATATTAAAATAAAGCAAATTACCCTATAGATAATACACATAGATTTCGTGAATTTTACAACTTTTAATTTTTAAACAGTTCAGTCATGCAGGAAATGGACATTTCTACTATTAAAGATTATATACATATGCAATTTTCTGAAATAGTAATGTTAGTAATAATTCCCATACGAAGGGTATTTAAATCAAACTTTGCTACTGAAGAGATGTATAACATAAATCTAAAGTTCTATTCTTTTACCATCATCTCTTCCACAATTTTAAATTTTCAAAGAATTGATAGCTGACCTTCCATTTTTGAGGTCTATATAAAAGAGGAATCTTAATCAGTAAGTATGAATATATATATATATATATATATATACACATACATATGAACTTGATTCTTTCAAATATCAATTTTCATTATAAAATATTAGTTTCCCATATAAAAACTATGATTCGGTTATCAACTGTCCCCATTTATCCTGTGTGAATTCAACTTTTTTTTTTTTTTTATAACAAAGGAAGCAGAGAAAAAGCAATGGGAAGTTGGTGTCAAAATGCAGAAAAACCTCCCAGCAAGCTTCTTGCAACCACCCAGGATTTAGAGTCTTGCTGGCTGCTTTCTTTTCAATACCAGAATTTCACACATTTCAATGACTATTATGACTTCAAAGAATCAAATTTTCATCATTGTCCGTCATCTGCCGGTTGATTTGTATAAAGGAGTTCTTCTGCATGCACTCCAAACAAAAGCCTCCTTACTTTTGTGGCTATATATCAAGTTTAAAAGTTTTGTTTGTGACAGTTGTGTCTTTGGTAAATTAGGGTAACACTGAAGGAGTGCAGCTGCTCTGCAGGAACCTCCTTTTTGGCACCATTTCACTTAAATAAAAACTGAATAATTAGCTTCTGCCTTTATTAAACCACAAAAATGCCACTGGCCTTAGTAATTACTTCCGGCCGCCCCACCCACTTAACCTTAATAGTTTATACTAGTCATAAAGAGAAATAAAAGTATTTTGCACTTTGGGATAAATTTTGCTAGCTCTCTTAGTATGCTCAAGAAAGGTAAATTCTTTACCAGGCTTTTTAGTAATAAGTCAACTACATTCCATTAGTATTGATCAATGGTACACTTTTTATAGAGCACATATTTGAACATTAAATACAAACATTTCTTATAGAGAGTTGGTCTATAACAGCCTATTAGTTATTAATCATGTGATCTAAATGGGATGACCATATTTATTTTTATTGATATATATATATATATATATAATTTTCTTTTTTAAAGAGAGAAGGACACTAAGAGAAAGAGAGATAGAATCAATTTTTATTGAGTTTTTCACATGGCTTTTGTTGCTCTGACACTTAGTTGTGTACATGGGTGCTGGGGTTTAAACCCATGTACTCACACATGCTGAGCAAGCACCGTAACCGCCGAGCCACCGCTCCAGCCCTTGATCCATATTTTTACTGATGCATTATATTATACATAATGATGGAAATAACTGTTATATATTCATACATGTATAGAATATAACAATACTCCTTAGCCAATAGATGATTTTATTTATATTCTACTTCAACCAGGAAAGAAAGATGTTAAAAGAAAAACAATTTTAGATCTGTAATAAAAACTTCAAGTAACCTGCAGATATTTAAAACAATAAACTCGTTAAATGTCTAATAATTACAGATATTTCACAAAATAATTTACAGCTAAAATATAGCTTGCGGATAGTATAATCATACCTATTTACTTACAATAGAAGAGCTTTACATACTTCTAAAAAGTTACCGGCCATAGGGATTCAGATACAATCAAAACCATTAAGGGAAAATTTGAGTTATGCCAGTAAAAAGTATTTTGTTTGTTAAACCAACGAAGTGTTGGAATGTGACATTTATTACATTATGAATGATGGGCAAAAGTGTCCGGGAACCAGAAATAGTTTTAAATGGAAGATTGTGGAAAATTTGCTGGACATTTTATAAAAGTACAGGATGAACAAGTAATGGGAAATTGGTGTGAAGATGCAGAAAAACATCCCGTCTTCTTTGAAAGATAAGAGATAGAAATTAAAGAAAACTTTTGTAATTAGAGTAAGTTGCTTCAAGTATGGGGAAGAGAAGAAAAGGTAGCTTTTCTTTTTGTAAGGGTTAAATACATATCTTCCCGTATATGCCAATAGCAGCACAATGTAATGTTAGGTAAATTTAAGTGTATAGGCACATATGGAGACACCTCATGACATTCATGAAAATTAATAAGGTATAATTAATCTTTACTCATTTGTTTAAACTCAAATTCAAAGATCCAACTATGCAAAGTTAACTATCCTAGGGGCTACAAAGGATGTAATGATAAGACTTTATTCCTGAATCTAATAAGTCTATAATCTGTGTATACATGGGATAGGGGGATGTGGATAACAAAATAATTATACTTCAAGCCAATATTGGTTAAGAACAAGGAATTATGATTCCAACAAAACTGGAGAAACAAAAGCTTCATCATTTGCTACCTGTGGGGTATTGACAATTCAGTTGCTTAAACTCTGTATGTCATTGTCTTCCTCTAAAATCCAACAAAACCTACTTCATATTACTGTTTGAATAAAAGAAAGATCTTATTTGGTTTCAAGGTGTAAAGATATTAGAAAAATACCTGACCAAAGAGGGAAACAGAACATTATTTCAGGATACTTATTTTAAAAAGACATTAAAGCATCATAATGATATTAGAGGGAAATTTAAAAACAGTAAAAACATAATGCATAATACCTTAGCAACTGTTTATTTGTTCCTCATATCCACTTCACAATAGCTACAATAGTAGTTTTGCATTGATCATTTCCAAGTAACATAACTTTGTTTTAATGACATAATTAATGTTCTACTAATATGTCAAAATTTCTTAGCCTATTTATTTATACAGAAAAAGTTTTGTTATTATTGCTTAAGTATACATTGCTGCAATTAAAATCCAGTAACTTAATTCTTTTAAGTTCAATTATTAAGACTAGAATTAACTGAGACAAAAGTTCTAAGAATTTCCACAGTCCCAGGCATGTTATCCAATTATTTTCCAAAAGGGAGGTCAAATTTCATATTCCTAACAACAGCGTGTAATTATGCTTTTACTTTCAAGGCACAGAAAACAGGTATATGTTAGTTAACTGCTTGACTTTATTTAGTGTGTTCTTCCATTTAAAACTACAGAAAAAAAGGATGAATTTGATTTTTGATATGTAAAAATAAAAAAGTAACAAAATTACCTCAAAACTGACCCAACTGATAGTTTCCTCTGAAGAGTTACTGCCATAAAAAATATTAGGGATCCTTCCTGCTCTACACACAGTTGCCAAGAAGAATCTGAACAAAATGACTTTGCTAAATTCCATCCAGTTCATTACCATTAGATCATTCCTGTTTGTCCAATCATACTTTACATGATTGTCCATTCTTCACTGAACCTAAACATTAAAATGCACAGCTTTAGTTCTTCCTTATTGAAGGCTCCCATGTCACATAAAATTCTGGTTAAATACATCTAAAGTTGTTCTCTTATTCATCTGCCTTTTGGGGTGTCAGACATGAACCTCACAATGGGTGTGGAAAAGATACTATTTTTCCCCTCTAGTAGAACACTTTTTTTTTTAAGAGAGTGACAATGAGAGGGAGAGAGCGAGAGAATCAATTTTTTATTTATTCACGTGGCTTTTGTTGCTCAGACACTTCATTGTGTATATGGTGCTGGGTTACGAGCCCGCTTCCCTGTGCATGCGAGGCAAGTGCCGAATCCGCTGAGCTACTGCTCAAGTCCCTAATAGAACACTTTTGACATATGGTATTGCCAAATTAAGTCTACTGAGAAGCTTTTTTATGATAAAATTCCATAACTCTTTTAAAATGATGTAAAAATAACCCCTCCCCCAAATCAGAAAAATTTATTGGAAGACTTCTTCCCTTTTATAAGGAAACACTTGAAACTATCTTTGTTTTCTATTTTGTAACAACTGAAAGTGAAGTTGTTAAAAAAAGTACTGTGCTTAACAAATACATGATCAGTACTGTCTTGATGAAAATCAGCATGCTCAACTGGTGTTTTAAAAATTATTAAGTTAATATCATTTAACAGTTACAAAGATAGTAGTAACATTTAATAATGACCAATTTTAATAGCTATATTGGCTTCTTTGCTCTTTAACCCAATATTCCATAATTTCTTGGATTTTTAAATCACTGAGTCATATAGCTAACTTAAGACAGTAATGTTTCAGAAGTTTCAATAAAAGGGAAAGAAGTTTAGCCACGGGGACTTAGAACTTACATAACATTATGTTTTGAAGAGAATCAATCTGTCATTTTCTTAATCTAATAGTACTCTTCATCCCCTGGTGGTAAATTAAAGGCAGAAATACAAAACACCACGTACTATAAGTTATAAAAACAAAAGGCATGGCAGCAGTGAACTAAATATGAAGTAATTATTGAATAAACATCAGGCCAAAGGAACAGAATGTACATAAACTTCTGAAAAATCAAGTGAAGGTTTTAGCAATAAGTAAAAATTAATTAAATTTGAAAACAAAGCTAGAAATAATAGAAAAGGACTTAATGCATCAAAGCTGAATGCCTTTATTTTATTTACATATCTATATAAATTATTTATGTGTGTGTGTATATATATATATATATATATACACACACACACACACACACACACACATACACATACACATGCACACACACACACACACAATTATAATAAGGGTTGAGGGCAAGAGCCCAGGAGTTCAAAGCCTACCATACACAACATAGAAGGGAAAAAAAATCATGAAGCAAGGGTATGCAAGACACATTGGATTGCAAGGAGGCACATTTAAAAAGTCTAAGTTCAATTCCCTACTAATTTGGCATAATAATAAAAGATAAACTATGCAACAGAATTCTCCTTTCTGTTGTTAAGAACTAGTATTTGGTTAGTTAACTGAACATATAAGAGAAAATGGGATCGCAAAGTGATAAGACACATGCATTTGTGCCCGTGTACACATGTATGTAAACTTCAAACATCATACTGTAACACAAAAAGTACTTAATACATTCACTATATAAACTTCTGATAGAAGGCAATGCCTTTTCTTTGAGGATACAGAAACTTCAACAAAATATGCCCTCTACAATGTATAGTTTTTATTGTTTAAATGTAAACTGAGAATTTAAAGATGACTGTAAAATAATCTGAGTCCAAAATAAGTCTAGAATTTTGATCTTTTAACAACACAATCTTTTACAATTGTTTCAGTTCCATCTACTTTGATAGAAATTGTTGTTACAGAGGGAAGAAAAATATCATTTCCTTTACCATGATAGTGGAACCTATTAAAAAAATGTAATTAACAACAACAAAAATACCAATGTCTTTAATAAAGTTTTGAATAACACAGGAGCTTTCATGATGAAATGAAGAACTAAAGTAACAATTACACCTGAGTATTTTTATAGGTTTGATGAAGACTGGATAGTTGGAGAAAAACATGATAGAATAAAAAGGTATGATGCAATGGCAATGAATTTGAGGAAACTTAGCAAGGCCTATCTGTTCAGATTCTTCTCGGTGGTCCTTCAAATTCTAACATAAGGAGGTTCCCTTCCTCCAAGCACATATAGGCCTTATGACCTATTTCAGGGAAAGGTTAGAAAATCCTTTGTTTTATAACCAACTTTGGTGCCAGCATGCACACATGAGTGCACGCACACACACACACACACACACACACAAAAGTATAATCTACTTGGGGAGAGAGATGAGAAGTGAGGAAGATCAGAGTGACTTTCCTGCTTTTGCCAGTTTCATAAAATACTCACTATGCCAAGGTATCATATTTTGGTGAGGCATGAATTGAAGCCATTATTAAACATTTCCCTTTATAGATTGTGCTGCAACTCAATACACATTTCAATAAAAGGTAAATAACATATGGGGAACTTTATCTACGTATACTAAAAGCTATCAAAATTAATGACCTATTTCTTCCTCCATAAAAAAGTCTTTCAAATGAAAGGACCCATCTTTAAATCTGATTTGATTTATTCTGGCAGGGAATGTTTTAAATCTTTCCTGTTTCATGACTACATTATAAGTTTTTGTCCCAGAAAATGAAAGCAGGAACAGGTAAAGGAAGAATTTGACGTTGGTGTAGCTTCTGTTAGAAAGAACTAATGTGACAGAGACATGTCTTTAGGACTTGGTCACCTTTTATTTCAGGTAATAGATTTTTAGGAACAAAACTGATTTCTGATTTTATCATGAATTATTTTCTGGTGGATGTTTATGGGTATATGCTGGTGTGGTGAGATGTGTGGGAAAAATAGGTCTCAGCACTAAAAAAGAAAGTATGAATTAAATTTATACAGAAATAAAGTAGCACGATCTGCAAAATGATGAACTTAAAGGAGCATAAGTTCATCTAGATCTCTTCCAATGTGTCACTGCAACAAATATATTAGCAAACTTTCAGAAAATAAAAGCTTAAATACAAAGAATAAAAAGGGGTTACCACAGGTGGGGAGGGGAGAGGGAACTGGGGGATGTAGGCCAGAGGATACAGGGTACAGATGTGTAGGAGGTAGAAGTCTAGAGATCTAAGGTCCAACATGAGGACTGCACTTAGTAATATGGTATGGCACTAGGGACGTCTCTCTCTTTCTCTTGCACACACGGTAACTATGAGAGGATGGACATGTTAATTTTCTTGGACTGCAGTAACCTTTCATTGTCTAAATGTACATCAAAATGTGTTATACATTTTGTAATGTAAAAATAGCAATTTTTAAAATTTTCATTTTATTTTTTAAAAAAATTTCCCTTTATTGCTTTTTCAAAATATTCAACAGAATTGTCACAGAAAGAACTCTTTTGGCCTTATATAGCATCAGATTATATTATTCAATTAAATTATATAATTATAATGTCAAGTATAATTGGCAGAGAAAGGTACTAGAAATAAGCATAGCGAGTCTTGGTAAAGCATCTGACTCAATTACTAAGAGCTGAGTTTGGCAGTATATAAAATAAGCCACATATGTAATTTTTTTATAGACAGAAATGAGAGCAATAACTGAGAAAACTATCAAAGGTTAGCTTACAAAAGTAAAGATTCACTAACAAAGCCATTATTGCAAAGGAACTGCCACCATATGGTACATGGAATTCTGTTGCCATCCATAATGCAGTAATAGGAAGCAGACTACCATTCCTCCATATACAACTGTAAGACTTGGAAAATTATTTTAAGCAACTAGTTTCCAGATATGGAACAACTGGATGACAGGCAGCACAGTACTGGGCTTTCTGAAAGAAGGAAAACTCAAGATATAGCCCTTCAATTGTCTTAACTTTATGCTACAAAGGCATTTTTCAGACTGGTGCAGAGAGATGACGCCTAAGCAGAACATAGCAGTCTTGCTGAACAGAAAAGTTAAGGACATTAGAGTTCAGAAATACTAAGAAAACAGACATTTGTGAGGCAGAGTTCTGAAGAGGAAGAGCTACACGCTCAAAAAAAAAAAATCATGGTCTTTGAGTCAAAGGAGACTATGAAGTAGACAGGTAATGAGAAGCTCTGACAAGCTGAAATGGAGACACTTTGCTGAATACTCTAGTCATTCAATAAAGACACAAGAAAAGTCAAACCTCAGAAGTAGAGCAACTCTAAACCTACCTACACAATTCTTAATATCAGTCCCTGAAAGCATCAAGATGATCAGCTAGTAATTGGGTGCTGAAACAAATACATACTCTATTGAAAGAAAGATAACAAAAATCTAGATTCTCCTTGCCCTCACCAAAAAAGTAATCAGAATATCAATTACACTCAAATATCACTATATATATATACTTAAAAGGGAAATCTACCATAAAAACAACTATAATAACATCATCAATAGAAATAGACCCTCAAACAATGTAAGTGTTGAGATTATCTCTGAGATTTTAAAAGAGCGGCTATAAATATGTTTAAAGATTTATATAAAAATGATGGACAAAATGAGTGAACAGATAGGGAATTTCAGTAGAGAAATGGAAACTACAGAAAAGAACCAAACAGAAATCATAGAACTGAATTATGTATGTAAAGATAATACTGCACAGAATTAACAAAAATTAGACACTAAGGAAAGATCATTAAACTTGAAGACAGAAATAGAAATTAAAACAAATGAATCAGGTGGCAAAAAAAGACTAAGAAAAAAGATCAGAACCAAGTGATTACAATAATAAGCAATATAATACCGTGTTGGCATTCTAAAGAACAAAATTTGAGGCAGAAAATTTTTTGAAGAAATAATAACTAAAATGTTTATACATTTGATGAAATATATCAACCAGAAATTTTTTAAAAAATCCAAGGATGTTATTAATCCCCAGCAGGGTAAATGTAAGGATTACACATAAACACAGTATAATCAAATTTCTGAAGTTTAAAGATACAAAGAAAATCTTAAAAGCAGTCTTAATAAGATATATTACATACATAGGAATGATAAAAGAAAATGAAGATGACTAAAAACTTTTCCTATGAGATTAGGAACAAGACAGTGACAGCCACATTTGTTATTTCTATTCATTATAGCATTGGAAGATCTACCTGGTTCAGTCAGGCAAGAAAAACAAGTAAAAGCATCTTAACTGGAGAAAAAAAAGTGTAATTATCTTTGAACTAATATGTATAAAATTCTTAAATATTGCACTAAATAACTTGTTACAGCCAATAAATTCAGAAAACTGGAAGGATGCAAAAAACAGCTGTGTTCTATACACTAACAATGATCTAAAAAGGAAATGACATAGAAAAGTCCATTAATAATATATCAAAATGATTAAAGTAGGAATGACCTTTTTAAAAACTTTTTGCAAGTTGTTTTATTTACAATGCCAACTGTTAAAAGCTCACTAAAGTTAGACAATCAACTAGGCAGAAATCGATTTACAAACGGAGGGAAAGCCCCAAATCCCACTTTCTACAGAGAACCCACAGTTCCGTTTTATTCAAAGTAAAAAAAAAAAAGAAAAGAAAAAAAATTTTCTCATATACTAGAAGAAATTTAGCCCTAGGTTTAGGTTTAGTCTATACTCAAACTACATACACAATAAGGACAATATTATGCTAAGACAACTGATTTGCTGCTGCATTTGTGTACAGTTTGTCTAATATGAACACCTATAAACAGGGCAGTGCACCTAGTATTTGAACAATTCTTATAGTGTTACAGTGTCAGGTACATTTCACTTCTTTTCACACCACTGGCTCTCTTTGCCTACCCCGGCTTCCTCCTTAAGTAAAGTCATGTTTGATATGGAAGGTTTTACTAATGTTCTCAGGAGTTCTCCCCTTGATCATATTGAAAACAGACTTCCATGTTACATCAAGCAAACCTTTGATTTCTAAGTAGTTTATAGCCAGAACAAGTTCAAAAAGTGTTCCTTGGTCAACTTTCAAGAATTCTTGGTCCCAAACAGGGAGGGATATCACCTGTTTGTTTTTCTTTCTTCTCATCATCCTCAGGAGGAGGAGGGTCATCCTTGTGGAGTGTGCATCACTGTATGACCTTTTTTAATACTGCTGCATTAACATTTGGTAGAGGAACCAGGTCATCATCTCCCTCATTATCCATTCCCAAATATTCTAACATGGTCTTTTTTTTTTTTTTTTTTTTTTTAAGAGAGAGAGTAAGAGAGAAACAATTTTATTTTTCATCTGGCCTTTGTTTCTCCAACACTTAGCTGTGTTTGTGGTGCTGGGGTTTGAACCCACATCCTCACAACATACCAGGCAAGGCTCCAAACCACTGAGCCATCTCTTGAGCCCGACAACATGGTCTTGATTGTCATAGATTGGCAATTTTACATCAACTTCAAATATCTCCCCTCAGAACTCTGCAACTTAATTGAAGGCATGGTGTTTGGTCTCAAGAAGATGGTGGATGGGAGGGCTGATGGGAATGGGGTGGTGTCCACAGAAAAACACGGAGGACAACGCCACTGAAAATAGGAATAATCTTAACCAAGAAGGTTAAGATTTATACAATGTAAAATACAAACATTGCTAAAATTAAATACATAAATAAGTAGAAAGGTATTCTGTCTATGGACTGTTAGTCTTAATAGTGTTAAAAATGACAATTCTACCCAAAGTAATCTACATATTCAATGCAATCCCTATCAAACTTCCAATGACATTTTTCCCAGAAAGAGAACTACATCTTAAAATTCATACAGAAGTTTTTTATTTTAAAATGCAGAGCACTGGGCACAGTGGTTCACACCTGTAATTCCAGCAACTCAAGAGGTTGAGGCAGGAGGATCACAAGTTCAAAGCCATCCTCAGCAATTTAGTAAGCCCCGAAGCAAATTAGCGAGACCCCTTGTCTCAAAATAAAATATTAAAAAAAGGGCTGCAGATGTGACTCAGTGACTAAGCAGCCCTGGTTTCAATCCCTGGCACATCCCCCCCTGCCAAAAAAAAAAAAAAAAAAAACCAAAAAAACAATGTAGAGCTGGGTGCAGTGGTTCACACCTGTAAACCCAGCAACTCAGGAGGCTGAGGCAGGAGAATCACAAGTTCAAAGTCAGCCTCAGCAACTTAGCAAGATCCTGTCTCAAAGTACTAAAAAAAAAAAAAAAAAAAAGAGGATTGGGGATGTGGCTCAATGGTTAAGTGTTCCTGGCTTCAATCCTTGATACAAAAACAAAAACAAAACACACGCAACAAACAAAAACACAGGCTAACAAACAAAAACAACGTAGACAAAGAACAAAGGTGGAAGACTCACTTGTCTTGATTCAAAACTTAATTTTGGAACTTTAGTTACACTGGTAATTAAACCAGTATGGTAATGGCATTGAACAGATACACAGATCAATGGAATGGAAAGTCCAGATATAAACTCTTGCAATATAAGGTCAGGGTTTGTTTTTAACAAGAGTGACAAGACCATTCAAAGGAAAAGCACCAAGAAATAGTGCAGGAAAACTGTATAAACAAATGCTGAAGAATAAAGCTGTAAGCTTACCTTAGTCCATATCTAATAATTAAAGCTAAAATGTACCAAATACCTAAACAAAAGAGCTGAAACTCTAAAATTTAAAAGAAAACATAAGGGAAATATTCCATGAATTTGGTGAAGACTTTTTAGATATGACACTAGAGCGCATGCAACAAAAGAAAAATATGGAAACAATAGACTTCATTAAAATTAAAGTTTTCATTCATCAAAAGGCATCTCTCTAATAGAATATTAATATTAATAACTAATAAAATATTAAGATCAATATGAATAAAAATCTCTTACAACTGATCAAAACCCACACAACTAAAAATGGACAATGGACTTGAATAAATATTTCTCCAAAAAAGATCTATAATTACCAATAAACACATTAGTCATTAAAAATAACACATATTAAAAAAATAATACACTAGTCATTAAAAATATGTGAACTGAAATCACAATGAGATACCATGCATACCTGATAGGCTGGCAATTATTTAAAACTTGAAAAATAATCAATGTAGGCAAGGATGTAGAAAAACTGCAATCCTTATGCACTGTTCCCGAGTGGTACAGCTACTGTAAAAACGGTATGGCAATTCCTCAGAAAGTTACACATGATCCAACAATCCTATTTTGGAGTATTTATCCTGAAAAACTGAAAGCAGATATTTGGATATGCATGTTCATAGCAGCATTATGAAAACCCCAAATGTCCATCATTATAATATGGAGAAACATAATGTGATCAATTACATACAATGGAAAATTACAAAGTCTATAAGAAGAATGAAATTCTGCCCCACACTACAATATGGATGAACCCTAAAACATGCAAAATGATTAAGCCAGTCACAAATTATGATTCTGACTATATGAGGCACCTCAAGTAGACAAATTCAGATAGACAAGAAGTGAAACTGAGAATTTTAAGGGACTTGGAGAGAGGATAATAAGTTATTATTTAATAGGTATGGGGTTTCTGTTTGAGACCACAAAAAAGTTTTAGAAATGGATAGTGGCTACATCATAAATGTGGCTAATAGTTAACATCACTAAATTGCACACTTAAAAATGGCAAAGTGGTTAAAATTGTGTATATTTTGCAATTTAAAAAAAAAGGAAATTGGAATGTCATTTTTAAAATGCTAAAAGAAAAACCTTTAACCTAGAATTCTATAGCCAATTAAAAGGTCTGTTATGGACTGAATACTTGTGTCCACCTTAAAATTCATGTTGAAGCCCAAACCCCATATGTGATGGTATTGGGATATGTAACTCAGAAGAATAGAATGCTTAATTAATTCAGAGTCAACAAAGGATAGCAATTATAATCCAGGTTGCTTCTCTTTCCAGACTAACAGCTCCAAATTGGGGGAGTGGGCAGAAGAACTTGAATTAAATGATGAACACAAATAGACACTGTACTTTGTTGCTTACTATAGGTATTCTCAATTAACTTTAAAAAGAAATCTAAAAGGTATTATCTTCATTTTATAAGATGAGGACACTTACAGAGTTAAATAATTTGCTTGAGGTTATATAGTTAAAGAGATGGGATTAAAGATCTAAGGTTATATCCACAAATAAATACATGGTTTATTATCCCATGTTTTTCATCAGGGAGAAAATTTCAAACATCATAATGTACAAATCATAGCATTTCTTTTGCCAGTTAATATATTTCCCTAAAAATCCTATGTATTTATAAAAGAGGAAATAAAGAATGAATGAAAAAAAGCACCTGTACAGTAGGGCCATCTGTTTGTCTCTCATCTAGTTCTTATACAGTTCCCCACTCATTTGGGGAGAAAAAAAGAAAGAAAGAAAGAAAGAAAGAAACAAACAGAAGTATGGAAAAAGAGAAAGAAAAAGAAGAACAAGAGAAGAGAAAGGAGAAGTGAAAAAAAGATGTCCTTTTATTCAGCTTTGCATTACTCTGACTAGAAGACCTGTCAGGAACAACTTAGGAGAGGAAATGTTTATTTTGACTCAGTTTCTGAGATTCAGTCCAGAGTTAGCCAACTCCTTAGCTCTGGGACCGAAGTGAAGTACAGCATCAGGGCCGAAAGGGCTTGGCAGGGGAATGCAACTCAGGATGCGGTATCAGGAAGTAGAGAACTCCACTTACTAGGGACAAGATATAAATCCCAAAAGTATGCCCCTCACAGTGACCTACACCCTACCTGCCTACAGTAACTACCAAATTAAATTAATTATGAGTCACAGTTCTCATAATCGAAATATTTCACCTCTGAACCTTCTTGCATTGTCTCACGCATGAACATTTAAAACTAACAATCATTTTTAGAAATCACAACAATGGGGCTGGAGCAGTAACTCCGCAGTTATTGCATCTGCCTGGCATGCACAAAGACTCAGGTTTGAACCCCAGCACCACATATACAATGAAGTGTGGGAGCATGAAGGCCACATGAAAAACTAAATAAAAACTGATTCTTTCTCTCCCTCTCACTGTCCCTCTCTCTCTTAAAACAAAAGAAAAAAAAAAAAGAAATAACAATAACATCAAGAATCAGACCAGAAAGAGACAGAGGGGAAAGGAGAAAAAAGAAAGAAGTAGGCAGGAAGAGGGACAGGTGCATGTGTTTGGGGTGGGGGGTTCAGTGAGCACACGTAGCATGAGAGAGATGATTATCAGCTACACAATCAGCAAAAGAGGTACACTGAGTCGCAAAGGCAGAGGAAGAGAGCCATACAAACTGTGAAGGAAGACAAATTACAAGAGAAAGAGAAAAAAGAAGTAGAGTCAAAGTTAAGATGTAGACAACTATCACCACCAGCCACACCACTGGTTGAAGCAATACACAGTGCGCTTAAGTATATCCGGGGCTTGTTAGCACCCACAGGGTGGACAGCAGCTCAGTCAAATATTTTGCTTTTTTTCCCCCTGTCTTTCTTGAACACTACGATAAACCTCCATTAACTCTTCCCTCCCCCTTTTTTGAGGGGGGTGCAGGATGGAGGACCATGGGAGTGAGAAATAGGAAAGGGATGAATTCATTATTCCAGGTCCTAATACAACCTTCACCAAAAAGCAATTTCACGGGTCAGAGTTATAGCTGAGTGTTAGAACATATGCTTAGCATGTGCAAAGACCCAGATTCAATCTCCAGCAATCCCATCTCAAATTCTGAGGATTCTTTTATAGAAAAAACTTTTAACAAATTGCTACACCACATATAACAGTGCAAATGCAAAGACAGAAAAACTGGATTTCTTGTTTAAAAAGAGTTAAGAATTCAACCACTTATATCAGTATGTAGAAAGCTTTATAAAAATAAAAAAATTACTTCAAATATCAAAAAGTCATTTGAGCAAATAAAAATGGTAACAAACTAATAATCATATCCTTTGAAAAATCCTTTTGAAGTGATTTTTAACCATAACAGTTAAGTAATTCTCCAGTTTCTCTAATCAGTAAATAAGATCAAATCACTTTTCTAAAGAAAACCCTACAAAAATTTACTATGAGGTGAAATAAAATTTAAACTTCTTATCATGAACCTGAAGGGCCTACTTACCTCATCCTACTCCTGCCTATCTATATCTCTGACCCCATTTTATATCATTTTCTTCCTTTCTTATGTCATAACTTTCCTTCTGTTCTTTGACTACCACTAGCTAGTTTACATTTTTGGTCATTAGCTTTTCTTCTACATAAATGAATGCTCTTGCAGTCTCACATAGTTGGTTCTTTCCCATCATTCTGATCTGAGTTCATATAGCACAACATCTCAAAGTGGCTTTGACTGTCCTATTTAAATAAACCTTATCCAACCCAATTCCATGCTACTCTCTATCCTACCACTTAATTTTATTTTTTATACAACATTAATTTATCAACTATTAGAGTTGGTATATGATTACATATGAGAATACAAACTCTAAGCACAAGGATATTCACTGTATCCCAGGGCTTAGAAAATAATATATAGTAGGTGCTCAAAACATTGAATGAAAGAATGAAAGAAAGAAAAAGTCCAATGGCATTTTATATTATAAATAAGAGATAAGTAAAAAAAAAAAAAATCTCTTAATGGATCTTCATGAACAACTACAAATTGTCTTAGCTGAAAACTAGTAGCCCTAGAGGAGTTTTAATCTTTGAATACTCTAGGCAAAGACTATATCAGCCATATTTGTGTATAATATATTATAATGTTACAAAATCATGAACCTAGTTTTAATTCTTTAACATCAAATCTCAAACAACCCAATTAGGTTGGAAAATGTTTTATTATGGATAGATTTTAATTATAACAATATACACTTCTAGAATAGATGCCAATCAGCACACTAAGTAGAATCCCAGTTATTCAATTTAAATTAGCATTCTTAGCCCTACATTTTGGCGTTTTTCCTGTGTTCAATATGTTGCTTAGAGAAAACTAAAATTGTTTTTTTATGTCTATTTTCTTGGAAGCCTTAAAATTAAAAAAAGCCCTCAATAATTAATATGCAATATACCAAAAGCTTTTTGAAGTAAAGCATTAAACATGAAATAGCAACTGAACAAATCCACTATTCATAAATTTCTAGAAAAGTTTGCTTTATAAAAAGTTAGTTTTGTGGAGGCACAGTATACTGTGTACAGTAAAGCTTCATATTACTGCCCTATTATTTTTCACGTATCCATCCAATAAATCACAAATATTTACAATTTACAATTTTGCAGGTACTTTTTTTTTTTTTTTTAGAAAGAGGGAGAGGGAGAGAGAAGGAGAGAATCAATTTTATTTGTTTTCCATCTGGCCTTTGTTTCTTTAATACTTAGTTGTGTATGTGGTGCTGGGTTTGACCCAGGTCCTCGTACATGGCAGGCAAGCACTCCAACCGAGGAGCCACCACTCCAGCCTCATTGCAGGTGGTATTTTGAAGAGTAGAACTGAAACAGAGACTAGATCATATAAACTTAGAAAGTGTGAACACAGAATATCAAAGCTTTCTATTCTCAAACTTTGAGATCTGCATTCTTCTTTCAACTGTTCCACTTCTAGTTCATGAGATACACAGAAAAGAAAAAGTTATTATCACCAGAAGACAGTATTTCTATTTCTCTACTTTCTCTCACCCCTATCTTTATTGAGAATGTCTTATAAAATGATGGGCATGAGGCTTTAAGAAGTTAATAATGGGTATTTGGGTGAATCCTTATCTTTTGAAATTACCTGGGAAGTTGGCCAATTTAAAAAGCTGTAACTCTAAAAACAAAATACTATCAAGAAGATAGAAATCAAACTAAACCAAAAACAAGCAAGCAAAAATATTCATGTTACTATAAAGTATCCAGTATCAACACATTCTAATATAAATTTAATAATTAGCTTATTATATTCGGTTAAATGAAAAAGTTAGATAAGCTATTTGCAAGGACATAATATACAATTTATATATTTTGAATTCATTAAAGAGTAACAGACTAATCATGTATTTTCACATATAAATTGTGTGATCTTTAAAATCTGACAAAAACCTTTTATACAAAATCCAAACAAATATCAATTCTCCTTAATTGAGAGCCAAAGCTTCTACATAATAACATGCAAGAATTTAAAATTCTTGAAAGCAAGTGTCAAGTACTACACACAATTTCCATACACAGCAGGTAGTAAAGCAAGAAAAGAACGACAGTTACTCTCCTTAACAGAGACATACAATGGAGAACTGTTATACAGCCCTAGCATACTACAGGTCTATGCATTAAAGATGTTGTGGCTATTAACAGTTTAAACCTTTACTGTATTTTGCTAATTGGTACATAGAACTTTAAAGCTTTTGAAAGATAAAACATTCCAGTCAGTTCAATTCTCCAGCATTGTTCAAGTATTCCAAGTAGGAACAAAGAGGAAAATAAATCTGCTTTAATTGCTGAAGAATCACAGATAATAGAGATGGCTGAATACTGTAGTGGAAAGATCTTTTGTTCTTTAGACAATTTAAATATAGAAAGATAATTCTCTATTTTAAGTTTTAATGGTTCTTGTGTGAAGATAAAAACTATTATTTCTATCACTCACTTCCACTACAATATTTTAAAAGTGCAAGTTTTATATAGCTTGATAAAATAACTGGGCATATATCTTAGAAAACAAAAAGTTCTGCACTTATCTATAGAATTTTATTTAAAAATTATTGTATTTGAGTAATTTGACCTATTTAAATATCATCCCTGTTGAGTTAACTACACTTGTTTTAAAACTGCT
Source organism: Aplodontia rufa (assembly GCA_004027875.1). Lineage (NCBI taxonomy): Eukaryota > Metazoa > Chordata > Mammalia > Rodentia > Aplodontiidae > Aplodontia > Aplodontia rufa. The sequence goes on from PVKS010002097.1 coordinate 24,481, forward strand.
ATCCATTTAGAGTAGAAACATTTCTATTTTAAATGACTCAACATCTCTATTTAGATAAATTTTCAGTAATTTCCAAGCATGTTTTACCCATAAACATAAAAACTATTTTAATAACAGTTCACAAACTTAGATATGTACATCATGTGATAGGAATCTGAAATGCAGTTTAATAATCTTCTAAACATATAAAAGCAATCACTTATGATTATTATGGATATATGTGTGCTAATTAATTTGTGTAAAAAGTTCAGAAAGAACCTTTTCTTATAGCTTTACTAAGTCTTAACATTTTTTGAGTCTTTGATATTTTTCAAAATCAATTCTCACTTTCATCCATGCATGATAGTACTAAAAAAATTTCAATTAAAAAATGACTATTTTGCTATAAAATTATACTTTTAAAAACTTCAGCCACTATTTCCTAGAATTTTAATCAATAGTATAAAGGCTATTCAACATTTTTTTTCAACAGCTTGGGTAGCATAAAAACTGAAACAAGGAAGTATGTTGTAAAATACTATAGTTGTTTTTAAAATATATTATAAACTAACATTTGTATTCATTCAATGCTTTTTCTCTTTTGATTTTAATAGTTTTACTAAGTAGAAGAATATAAATAAGTACTAAAGTAGGCTGAAAAACCTGAAGAAACATTATCCATATTTAGTGAAAGTCTTAAAGAAAAAAACTCTCATGCTAAACTGCCACCATGGTAGGTTCTCAATAGCTGCTATTCTTTGATGTAAAATGAAATACTACTTAGTGAATAAAACATAAAAAACTCCTGTCTACCCTTCAAAGAGGCATATCCTTTGACCCAGTGCTCCAGACTAAAGCCTTGAAATTTTTGCACAAGAATGCTGCATGAGTAAAGTCCAGACAAAACAGACACTTGAGATGCTAGAAGGCTGTATAACTCCAATCACAGACACTACTCCTTCTTATAATCTAACAGAGATAGCGGTGCATACACCAAAAGAAAGTAATCTCACCAAAAGAAAACTGACCCTTTAAAAAAAAAAAAAAAGGCAAACAGTCAAAGTAAATGTAAGCCTTTAACTGAGGTTTATCTCTTTAGGTTACCTCTTAATGGTCAATTTTAAAGTTTGCAGAATTTTAAAACATTTTCATCCATAAACTTTTAGTATAGTAGAAAACTACATAAAACATATCTACAGCAATTATAATAACTTTTATTTTTGAAGGCTTGAAAAAAATCATTGAACTTTACAAATTTTAGAACAAGTTCAAGTCATGAAAACATTTAAAAATTATTAGTGACAAAAAATTATATAAACAATTTGCCACTTATACACATTATAAGTATACACACTTATACACATTCTGAAACACTAATATTAAAACTTCACTGACTGAGCATGCTGCTAGTACTATGTGTTTATTAATCAAACAGCAATTACTGCATGTAATAAAGTTTTAACTGCTATTTTATTGCTTTTGGAAGAAACTGTTAAATAATAAAATACAACAAATTGGCAACATTCACAACACTGATTCTGTTTCAAATGCATACCTAATTTTAAAAATAAAGATAACAAGACTACTTAATGTCCAAATATTAGGATTTTACATTTTAATAGCAGCAACATAATTTCTCAAAAGTGCTATGAAATGACAGCTTCCCCTCCCATTCTACATCACCTCCCAAAAGATTTAAGATTTATAAATTATTAAATATCTCTTTTTTCACATGCATTTTAAGAGGATACATGTATAACTAATCACAATACTTTTGTAAAAGTAAAAGCAGGTGATACTTGTTTTTAAACAAAACAATAAAGCACCTAAATAAAAACATTTAAAGTATGCATATAAATATAGTAGCACAGTGTGTGAAACATGCTCCATAAGGATTTATTAAAGAAAGAAAGAATGAAGGGAAGAGGGCAACCAACATAATTTTTACAAAAATCACAAAACAATGTCCAAAGTATCAAAGCTTATTTTGTGTTACTATCAGTAATAAATTGAAGCATTCTTATTTTATTTTTTGGATTACTATTCTATTTTTTGTATTACTATTTTAACTATCACAGTAATAGCTACCATAAGGTTATCGTGACAAATGGCATCAGTGTGTGAAAAACAGGTACTAAAATGATTAAAAATCAAATCAAAAGTATATATATGTAGGTTTAATTTATGCTTTACATGTTTTTTGGGGGGGTGCATCTACTCAAAATCTTTAAAGAACACTGAAAATTTAACTTCTGTCTTTTGTATAGTTAAAGTGAACATTGGACCTTTGTATTCATCAAATGCACTGAAAAGACACTGGGGTGGGAGGACACATAATGGGAAATAAGTTACACTCATAATAAAGCACAAAGGCAATGATATTCTTCACCCAACCTCCATGGCACAGCTTCTGCAACAAAAATCAAGGTCCAATCAAATAACCATTTGTAAGCATTCTTTATTATTTGCAGGAAGAATCACATATTTGGAAATAATAATAATGTTACAACATACAAAGTTTTTTTTTTTAACACTGGGCTTCTAAACATAAATTAACAGGATAATTTTAAGTGGTCATCTATTCTTTCAATATTTAAATTCTTTATTAGTTCCAAGAGTAAATGAAAATATTAGTCAGCAGTTCAAACGCAACAAATATATTCTTAGAAGTAACTGACTAAAAATTTACCATGTACTCTGAAATAAAAGTCTTTATTAATAGTAATCCAGGAATTACTACAATTTTATTCTCTGAAGATCTATTCTCTAACAATGCCAATATTATATATAGTTCCAAATGAGAGAGTGGAATCTTTACACTGTAAAAAAGCTATGCAGATGTTTCCCCTTCTACATTCTATGCCTAAAAAAAGGATATGATACATATTGTCAATATACAATTGATATTAGAAGAAAACAATTTTTCTTTGCATTTGTTACGGTACAAACATCTGTAAGAACACTATGAAAATCTCTTTATTATATTCTATAAATTCTGAATGTAAGATGGAACAGTAAAAATAAAAAATAAGCTTCATTTGTAACATGTCCTTTAAGTAAATCTGAGAATAATAGTTAAAAATAATAAACACCATAAGCTCACTCCATAACAGTACACATAAAAGGATCTAAGAGTTTACCTCTCTCTGAAATCCACACTACATATGAAAGTGAAAACTTTAAGTGGTCTTATTAAAACTGCTGAAATTAAGAAGAATAAAGGCAATAACCCCTATTACACCCTGTACCACATTTGTAGTATGAAAAACTATGGCAACAATAATTTAAAGAGATTAAGTGAAAATGAAAGGTAATCAAGATGATTAATTACCTAGAATTCATGTGAAATAAACCAAAGTCCAGGGATATATAACCCAGAAAAGAGAACATTTAGGAGAACAATAAGTATTTATTATTATTATTATTATTATTTTGACCTCAGGACTCTTAAAAGTTACAGGGACTCCAATAAGGTTTTGTTAATATGAGATATTTCTATAGACATTTACCATATAACAAAATAAATTTGAGGAAAAATTTAAATCTATACTTAAGTTAAAATGTCAATTATATATTAATATAAAACATTTTAGCAAAAAATTACTATATTTCACAATCTAAAACATCAAGTGAGAAGAGTGACGCTAATTTGCATTTTTTTAAATCTCATGAGGATTTCAAGTTCAAGGCCAGTCTGGATAACTTACTTGTGAGATTCTGTCTCTAAATTAATTAATTAATTAATTAATAAGAAAAAAGGACTGGGCATGTAGCTCAATGGTATAAGCACCTCTGGGTTCAATCCCAAGTACTAAACAAAAAGGAACCAGGGGCATTGGTGCGTACCTATAATCGCAGCAACTCAGGAGGCTGAAGCACGAAGAACATGAGTTCAAAGCCAGCCTTAGCAACTTAGTGAGGTCCTGAGCAACTTAAGGAGATCCTGTTTTAAAATAAAAAAATTAAAAAGTCTGGGGATATGTCTCAGTAGTAAAGCCACAATGGGTTCAATCTCTAGAACCAAAAAAGAAAAGGAAAGACAGAGAAAGTCTTTAATGCCTTAATGTCTAGCTTAATGGGAGACAAGATGAATTCTAACAATGTTCTTGTATACAAACTAGCGTGCTAGGTTGTTTTGACTGCAGATATGTAATTAGAAAAAGAAGCACCATGGCACACACCTATCTCATACTTGGAGGCTGAGGCAGGAAGAGTGTGAGTACGAGGCAAGCCTAGGCAACACAGTGAGACCCCATCTCAAAAAAAATAAACAAACAAAACTAAAATTTCATACTTCAACAAAATGCATTGTCCTAGCTTGCACTTAATATGGAAAGTTTACTTATGTATGAATATAACACCATGCATCGGTCATATGGAAATACTAATACACAGAAGTACGCACATCTTCTAAATGTTAATATGTTTCATTACAAAATATATTTCTAAAAAAATCCTATTTGTTAATGTCTTCTCCAATTAGAATAGTCTTTAAGTCCTAGAAAGGTGTCAAAATGAATCAGATCAGTGGCAGAATCAAATACTATGAAAATTCTAATTCTCACTTGAAAGCTTGAAGTTTATTACAAGCAACTTGTCTTTATAGTAGGAGGTTAATTTTTGAGAAAATATCTGCTAATCATAACGTGTCATCTGTTGTTTTTTTCAATTAAAAATTGTACATGAAAAAAGTGGCTAATTCAGTTTACAAAGGCAATTAGAGCATTACAAAGGTTTTTCCTTAACCATTGTAGTATCGTACATAGTACAAGTATTTTATCTATACTTCTATTTTTTGCTACACACGACGCAGAAAAAAAAGATGTGTACACAGGGTTATGATTTATAAAAATTAAAAATTTTCAACTGGGTGTGGTGACACAAACTTGTAATACTAGCGACTTGGGAGGCTGAGGCAGGAGGATCACCAAGTTCGAGCCAGTCTCAGCATTCTAGCATGATCCTGTCTCAAGATAAAAACAACAAAAACAGCTGGGGATGTAGACTAATGGCAAAATACCCCTAAGTTGAATCCCAAGTATCAAAAGAAAAAAATATTAAAACTTTTTAGTGCTTCAATAAATAAAAACTAGAGTTTGGAGTTTTTTCAACTTTGACTACAAAGAAGTGAAGGATATAATCTCTCACTGCCTTGATTTGCGCTAATGTGCCAACATTTTTATCACAATTATTTTGTACCACTAGTATAAATTCAACAGAGTAAGAAGGACAAATAAAGACAAAGAGTAATTATAAAAACAGTCTGACTTTGTGAACCTCTTTAAAAAACATTCTTGGACACCCCTACACATTCTTTAAGAACCGCTGAATCAGGAGATCAAAGAGCTGGGTTCAAATTCAATACACAGAAGGTTGTTACGTAGAAAACATACCATATAAATTGCTAGTGCACACTGTAAATAAATGGATAGATGTTTTAAGAAGTAGATTAACACCAAATTAAGAAATAACCTTGGGGCTGGTGCAGTGGCTCAGTGGTTATGGTGCCTGACTGGTATGCGTGAAGACCCACGTTCGAACCCCAGCACCACACACACAACTGTCTGTGCAAGGAAAGCCACATGAAAAATTAAAGTTGATTCTCTTTCACTGTCCCTCTCTTTAATTTAAAAATTCAAAAAAATAAATAAATAAAAACAAGGCTAGAGCAGTGGCTCAGTGGTTATAGCACTTCCCTGGCATGCGCAAATACGAGAGTTCAAACACCAACACCATGTACACAACGGAGCCTCGGAGCAACAAAAGCCACATGAAAAACTAATTAAAAATTGATTCTGTCTCTCTCTCTTAAAAAAAACTATTAAAAAATAACTTTTATCCCCTTTGTAGCAACTGATTTATAAATAAGTGTACAAAAAAGTGGTTTTTCTTTTTACAAATCAGTTTTAAGGCCTCCCCCCAAAAAAATCACCACCTCATTCAAGAATGGTTATATAATTCTCCAAAATGTCATGTTCCTCATGTTCCACATCGAGGCTTGACAATCACAGATTCCTATTCCTAGTTTTTCATTTTATAGGAATAAATGGAATAATACAATATGTAGCCTTTTAAGGCTGGTTTCTTTTATAAGTATTGTTTATATTTCCTGGATATAATTCTTCAATCAGATACTTTCTGCAAACACTTGTATGTGCTTGTCTTCTCATTCTTCTAGCAATGTCTTTCAAACAGCAAGTTTTTTTAATTGTGAGGAAGTCGAGCTTTATAATTTTTTATAAGTATGGATAACAATTTTGGTGCCATATCTAAAAAATATTTGTTTAGCCCAGAGTTACAAAAATTTGCTCCTACATTTCCTTCTAGAAATTTTATACTATTTAAGACTGAAATTTGCGATGATGAGTTTATATTTAGAACTTGGGAGTTAAATGTTGTATATGGCACAAGTAAAAATGAAGTTTCTTTTTTAAAATTTTGCATATAAATACACAATTGTTTCATTATCACTTGTTGAAAAGACTATTCTGTATCCACAGAAACAGAATATTATTATGGCTGACCAGTGAAAACAGCATCACAAAGAAATGAGCAAGTTAAATGGGAATTTTTAAAAACCAAAGTGCAACAGCTGTTCAATCTAATAAAAAAAAAAAAGAGAGAGAAGATAAAACTATCTTTCCAAGGGCTGGAGCGCGAGCTCAGCAGTTAGGGTGCTTGGTTGGCATGTTCGAGGACGCGGGTTCAAACCCCAGCACAACATACACAGGGAAGTGTCAGCACAGTGAAAGCCAAATGAAAAACTAAATGAAACTGATTCCCTTTCTCCCTCTCGCTGGCTGTCTCTCTCTCTCTAAAAACAAAACAAAAACAAACAATCAAAAAAACACTATCTTTCCAAACCTTATTCCACAAAATCCTCCCAGAAGGCTACCGTGGGGCCTTATGAGTGTATGTCCTGCCCCTCAACTCTTAACTCCTCTAGCGCTTCAATTTTTATCTATTTTATTAACTGGATTCCCAAGGAAGATTTGTCTTGGGAAAAAAAAAAAAAAGTTAAATCATTTTAAAATTAAGAATAACCACATTTAGTAACATTATTAAAGAACCTGAAGTTATCATCTAGTTTTAAACTCCTGGGATCCATTTTTAGGAAGTAGAAATATCTAGAAATAATCATTAAAACCAATCCTCAACCAAGTTTAGTTCATACACATAAGCCCCAGCCTTTCATAGACATCATTTTTATAAATTTAAAAAATATGTGAATATCCAACAGAAATCATGATAATGGCTAATTCTCTTAAAGATTCTAGTTTATATCCAATTTCAGGTACAATATAACTATTATCTGGTTTTGTATAGTTAAGAAAAATATTACACTAATCTAATGACTCTATTTATATTACATAATAGTGGTATTAAAATGTTTCCACATAGAGAGAATCAATTTTATTTAGTTTTTCATATGCCGTTTGTTGCTCCAACACTTTGCTGTGTACATGGTGCTGGGGTTTGAACTCATGTCCTCATACATTCCAGGCAAGCACTGGAACTGCTGAGCTACTGCTCCAGTCCCTGTTTCCACATCTTTTGAAATACTCATAGGCTTTAATTCACAGTTTGAAATATCTTTACCATTAATGTTGGGATATATTTGTATCTCAAGATGTTTTTGTTCAAAATGCAAATATAATCAACTCCAATTACTCAGTATTTCCAGAAGTGGCCTCTGAGCCCCTAGTATTGTCATTTTGCTACTTATTTATTTAGCTGTCCGTTACAGGGTTTGTAGGAACAAGACGTGAAAAGCCTATCAGCAGTTATGTTACTTGTTGGATTACTTAATACGCTAATTTGAATGAAAAAATTAATGAATGACTAAAACTCAGGTCTGAAAATTACCTATGGATTTCAGTTATTTCTATTAAATATTACTTCAATAACTATAAATGAGACCTCAATAAATTGCACCTGGCACACCATACTGACATTTTGATTCATATACTTCAAGAAAGATATAACAAAACTGGGGAAAATTCTATATAGAGCAGCAAAAATGACTAATTTTATGATATATAATTTAAAAAACCACACTAAATCAGTAAGTATAGCTCTCTGGTATTCTTCATAGCACCTTATTTAGAGAAATATGTTTACTGGTTGAGTCAGGGCAAATCAGTCTTTCTTTAAACTTGAAAGAAGAGAACAGAGATGTATTATTGATAAGTAAACCATAACAATGGAACAAGAAGTCAACCTTTTGGGGCTTAAAAAGAGATGGTAATAGGAAAAATTAAAATAATACTACCTTCATTTAATAATGGGATATGAAAATCCTCCTGTCACACATATTACTAACTCATTTATTTTATACTTAACTAAGCAAGTAATGTTTTAGTAACATTTGAGGAATAAATTTTAGATGGTGACTGGATGAAGATCTAGGGATTGGTAAAAAGCATCTAGGTAGCATGACCAGGAACTCTAAAGGCTCTGAAACGAGAAAAAGGACAGCAAGTTTCAGGGTTGGTGTGGCTAGAATTCATCATACTATAAAAAAGGAAGTTAACAAGACAATTTGGAGAAGGTGGCAGGAACAAAATTGTATAAGACTTTGAAGACCATGTTAGGATTTTAATGTTTAAGGGCAACAGGAAACACCAAAGAATTTTTTTACAAGAGGGTGACAAAAACAGCATTTCAAAGAACTTCTAGGGCTGGAGGGGTGGCTCAGAGATTACGATGTTTGCCTGGCAGGCATGAAGATGCAGGTTTGAACCTAGCACCACAGAAGAGGTGTCAGAGCAACAAAAGCCATATAAAAAACTAAATAAAAATTGATTCTTTCTCTCTCTCTCTCACTGTCTCTCTATCTTTAAAAAAAAAAAAAGAATATTCTACCTATCTAACCTTAGGGAAAAATTAATCAGAGGAAGCTTAATGCTTAAGTGAGATCAACGGAGAGATTTGCATCAATTTAAGTGAAAGATGATGTAGTTCTAGAGCAGGATGATGGCATTGTTGGTAGAGAGCCTAAGAGATAATATGAAGATAAAACCAGTCAGCCTGAGGCATAAGATAAGAGTATTCCAAACTATCTGCTTGTTTTTCTGTTTATTTATCTGTCTATATGTTTAATGGTACAAACAGAAATTTGAGTGTGACCTATAATTTAGATTATGCTAACAGGCTCAAAGTTTAGTGATAATACTTAACTTTGAAAAGTGATAACACTATGCCATTAGAAGGGGAGTAGTTAAGAAACAAATCCATATATTTGATAATAATAAACCAGATATAAAATGAAAAGCACACAAAAACTATTACACATTTCTACCAGAAGTCTTGGAAACACTACAAAATTTATGCTATTATGTAACATATAAGCAAAAATATTAATTTGCATCTAAAGTAACAGACCACATACTGAAAAATGACAATATTTGCATATCATGCTTCACATAAATTATGTTTATCTTTTGTGAAATACTTAAGATTTACATATAATCTAGAAATTCAAACTTAAATCACCTTTTCTTGAAGAAACCAGGACACCATATTGACTATTGTACAAAAATAATCCTAAAGGCAAAATCATTGCAGGATGTAGGAAAGAATTCTTACCAATTTTTCATCCACTGTTATAAGCTGAGTATCTTGAGTTTGGTCCTGTGCCAACCTCCATGTGGATGTGCTCAACAACCTGCAGTGCAAGACTTTATGTTAAAAATTGATCCATGCAATGAGAAAAGAGAAGCAAACAAATCGTACATAAACAAGCCACTTTAATAATATGTCTTATTAAAAATAAAAAAGGAAAGGAAAGAGAAGAAGGCACAAAAGTCCTTTTTCTTCCCAATTAGTTCTGTCTGCTGAGTTTTTGGCAGTCTCACTTGACAGTTCACAACAGGCAGCACTTTATGTCAGTCTACAGGCTCTCTGTCAGAGCAAGGCCACCAGTGACAAGTACTGTACAGCTCTCTATGAGGATACAGTGGCTGGTTTGTCAAGACCAGTCAAAAAAATGCAAAACTATATCAACTTCTCGGGAATGCTGATTCCTAAATGATGGTATCAGAAGGGGTGGGGGAACTCTCAATCGTAAGAAAAAATTTCTACACTCCAACCTAAAAACAAAAGTAGTTTAAATAGAAATGATATTTATGAATAGTTTAATTAATGTTATTAGCTTAGTTTTGAATCCTGTTCAAAAAAATTGGATTAAGTCTGAATGGTTAAAATAGAAATATTAAATTGGACATAAAATAGGCATAGAATCTATCTCCTTTGTATTAAGCATCTTCCTATTTCATTGCAAAGAAATTACTTAAAACACATTCTTTATTTCATGTACACAATGTCATTTATTCTAATGAATGTCATATTAATCCCTAATTGTGACAACTTAACACTTTTAGAATTTTCCAAATTATTAATCCATCTTATACAGATTTTTCTTTCAAAATCAAGTTAGTGCCACACTTGGTGATGCACACCTAGAATCCCATCAACTTGGAGGCTGAGGACTGAGACAGGGAATATCAAGTTTGAGGATAGACTTAACAACTTAGCAAGGCCCCAAACAACTTGGCGGATCCTGTCTCAAAATAAAAAATAAAAAAGGCTGGGAATAAGTGGCAAAACATCCCTGGTTTCAATCCCCAGTACAAGAAAAACAAAACAAAACTCAACAACAAAAGAAAACATACCACCACAATTAAAAACAAAGAAAATGACCTAAATTTACATTTTTGCAAAAAAGATATAAGGTCAATAAGCATATGAAGGCTGGAGCAGTGGCTCAGCAGCTGGAGTACTTGCCTGGCATGCACAAGGACCCAGGTTCAAACTCCAGCAGCACATAAACAACTAAGTGTCAGAGAAACAAAGGCCTGATGAAAATATAAATAAAATTGATTCTCTCTCCTCTCTAAAAAAAAAAAAAAAGCATATGAAAAGATGCTTAACATTATTAAGAATCAGGGAAATGCAAAACACAATATGAGCTACTATTTCACACCCTTTAGGATAAAAAAAAGTATGTGTTAACAGAAATGCTGGAGAGATTAGAACCCCTGTGGGTATATAAAATCATATAGGCACTGTGGAACATAGTATACGGATTCTCAAAATATCAAACACAGAACCACTATGTGATCCAACTATTCCATTATTGGGCATATACCCCAAAGAACTGAAAGTAGGGACTTGAATAGATATTTTACAGACATGTTTATAACAGCATTATTTATAACAGTCAAACCCAAAAACAGTCAAAATATCAATAGACATTTTTACTGGGCAATATAAAGATTGGAATTTTACATGTAGAAATGATGACTAACATGTCATCACTAGAAACTAAATGGTAAATTTACTTAAATTTAGTAAATTTACTTATTATTTAGTACCCATGAGTGTGACTTTTCTGTCTACCTGTTTATTAGTTTGTTCTCATTTCCAGGTTTCTGAACTATCAATCTCAATTTTGAGCCCAAAGGATAAACTCTGAAGGCCATAACTGTTATTATCAATTACCATTATTAAAGTACACAAGCTATTTATTATATTTAGTTTTTCTGTGTAAGTTCCCTGTTTAAAAAAAAAAAGAGCGAGAGATTGAGTATCAAGAGATTGGGTATCAAGAGATCTTATTTCTAATCCTGGTCCTATAATTTACTAGGTATCTATAAGCCAATCACTTAACTTCTTTGCATCTAAGTTTCATTCTTTGTAAATCTGTAAAATAAAAAACTTGTTGCTCTGCAGTTTCTTTCACTAATGAGTCTACGTGATTCTATTAGTGAAATGGAGTATGCTTCTAGCTTATTTTAATAATTCTCTGTGGGGCTGGAGCGTTGGCTCAGCGGTTTCGGCGCTAGCGTGACAAGCACAAGGACCCGGGTTCGAACCCCAGCACCATGTACACAACTGAGTGTTGGAGCAACTAAGGCCATGTGAAAAACTAAAGTTGTTTCTCTCTTTCTCTGTCTCTCTCACTGTTCCTCTCTTTTAAAAAAAAATAATAATTCTCTGTGGAAATGCTATGTAATAATCACTCAACTCATGAAATAAGCTATTATTTAAAAGTCTATGCAGTAGAGGTTGGGAATTTAGCTCAGTGGCAGTGTTTGCCTATCACATTCAAGGCCCTGAGATCAGTCTTTGGCCCCCCAAAAAAACAAAAAAAAAAACCTGTGCAGTTACAATTTTCAAAAACATGTATGCAGACCATAGTTTCTTTATCCATTCTTTCATTCATTCATAGCTATCTGGGTTATTTTTACAAAAACATTCATGTACATGTTCTTGTACAGACATATAATTTCAGCTCATTTGGGCTAAGATCTAGGAACACAACTGCTGATTCTATGTTAAGACCCTGTTTTAGCTTTGTAAGAAAGTGTCCAACTGACTTCCAAAGTGCCTGTATCATTTTTGCATTTCCACCTGCAATGAATGGAATTTCTTGCTCTTTTCATTCTTGCCAGGATTTGGTGTGGTTTGGGATTTTAGCAATTTTGCCAGGTGTACAGTGCTATTATTGTTGTTTTAACTTGCAATTTCCTAATGATATGACATTGAATATCTTCTCACATGCTCATTTGTCATTCATATACCGGTATGCACCCCCTCTTTGATAAATTGTTCAAATCTTTTGTCCATTTTGTTGTTGTTGTATGTAAATGCTGAGGACTGATCCTAGGGCCTCCTGTATACTTAACAAATCTCTACCACTGAACTATACCCCACAGACCCACGTTCACTTTTTAACTGGATTGTTTTTAAGAATTCTTCATGCATTACAGATGAAATTCTTTTTTTTTTTTTAAGAGACAGGGACAGTGAGAGAGAAAGAGGCAGAGAGAAACAATTTTTTAAATTCAGTTTTTCATGTGGCTTTCATTGCTCCAAGACTTCATTGTGTATGTGGTGCTGGAGTTTGAACTCACATACTCGCGCATGCCGGACAAGCACTGTAACCGACAAGCCACCACTCTAGACCCCAGATAAAATTCTTTTATCAGATATATGTCTTGGAAATATTTTCTCCCAGTCTGGCTTGTCATTTTCTTTCTTTCTTTCTTTTTGTCTTGCCATTTTCTTAACAGTATGTTTCACAGAGCAGAAGTCCAATTTTCATTTTCTCTTTCATGGATGTTTTTGGTGTCTTTCCATCTGTGCACATTTATTAGGATCTTCTTTTTCTTTCTCCCCCTCCCCATCAGTACTGGGGATTGAACCTTGGAGTGCTCTACTACTGAATTACACCCCCAGCCCCTTTTATATTTGAGACAGGATCTTGCTAAGTTGCCTCAAACTTGTGATTTTCCTGCTTCACCCTCCCAAGTTGCTGACATTGTGAGTGTGCATCAATTTCTACATATAGATCTTGTAAACACTATTTTTGTTTATCTATTTGTGATGGCAACTTGTCCAGGCTGGCCTCAAACACTGAGGTTCAAGCAATCCCCCACCCTCAAACTCTTTTGAGCATCTGGAACTATACACATTCACCAACTATGTCTGGTATTTGAATACTAAAAATATTATTTTCATAGTCTTAAATGGTAAAAAGATCTAAAAAAAAAACCTCATTTGTACTAAAAAGTAGCATCCAAATAAGAATAATATTACTAACCTAAAGTACTAATACTGTTCCCATTTTGGAGCAAACAATCTCATCAACTAAGAAAAATCTAGTTAAATTCCCCTTATCTTCTGTGCAGTTTGAAAATAGGCTCCAAATTTCTTTGATCCTCCTCCCTGACACTAAGATCTTGACTCTATACCCTGTTCTCACAGAATATGAATTCTGTGATTGTTTGATGATTTTAAGATATTTGAAATAAAAGCTGTGTGTTCCTAGGGTCGGTGGCTATTGACACTTCCTATCTTTTAGAATGCTGTTTCTTGTGATGCTTCACTCTTGGAACTCTGCCATCACTTTGTGAGGAAGACCAAGCTGTCCCATGGAGAGGCCATCTGAAGAGAAACTGACAGCCAAAATTACTTTAAAGTCATATAGTAGGCTGTGCGAGAAGTTGAGCTATTCTAGCAGACGAGTTTCCTTGTGAAACCAGTGCAAATTACAGATTTGTGAACAAAGACGACTAAATATTATTGTTTTAAGCAACTGAATACTGGTGTGGTTTGTTTTAAATATGTACACACACACACACACACACACACATATGTACAAATATACACACACATATACATGTGTATGGGTGTATAATATTGCTCTTCAGTGAGGTGTCAGCTATAGATTAAAAAATAAACCTACAAATAATTACATATGGCTTATAAACACTAAAACCGAACTCGTAGTTTCAAGGGACCAGAAATGATCCACTGGACTTTTAGTTAAAATGAAATTCTTAATCCTACAAAGATTTTTAAGGAATTAATTAATCCTTAGTCTTTCGATTAGAGACAATTATGTTTGTTTTCAACCTATTAGAAATTGATTATATTAAATTCACATTAAATCAGAAAGTGTTTAGTTCCATGCTAAACACAGTTCTAACTGAAATTATTATTTATAATACTTTCCATGCCATAATAATTATCTGGGCCAAAATGTCAAAGTTTGAATCAGTCTCTTCCAAATTAATGATCTTCAAAGCTTTCTAAAATTTTGAATAGAAGTATTTTAAAATGTGATCATTGTGCATATTCTCTCAGTAAAAGCAAGAAAGAACCAATTGCCCATGGAAAAAGAGAGTGAAAGTGCCGGGGGCCTGCCCCAGCATGGAAAAAGAGAGTGAAAGAAAAGCAAAAATCCTACCAACCCTTAAGCTATATGGAAATAAGAGTGAAGAAAATTCACTTACAATCATTTTACAAAATCTAATTTCCTCTACCCTAATTTAGAGTCACTGCAATCATTGCAGTACTTGATATTATCTTAAAATATTTACCTGGTCAAATCAGTAAAAAATAAGGATCACCTACTAATAGATGTTTTTTTTCTCATTCTGAACCAGGTAGAACTTGTAACAAGAACTAATAGCGTATGTGCCTCTAGATAAAATTCAAGCCCCAAACCAAAATGAATCCTTTCCAACAGACTAGTGAAAGAAAGATAAGGGTAATCGTGCCCACATGCCACACTTTGGAATGGAACTAAAGAGTAATGAGGAGAATGTGTGCAAGGTATTGGAAGGTGGTTATAAGGAAACTGTACATTAATGAAAAATGTAAAGGAAAAAAATACTCAAATTTATAGCAATAGGTTACCAAAATAAATATACATGAGATAAAATAAGGGGAATAAGAAATACAGATGTCATGATGACACTAATTATAAAACACAAAGAATATAAGAAAAGTTCAAATTTATGTAAGTCATCATTGAACTACACTGAACACAAAAGAATGCAGTATCTTTATTGGTCTAGAATGCCTTAAAGGAAGAAATTATGCTGCTGTAATTTTACATAAAGTGGATTTACCATAAAGATGTTAATTATTAACCTGTAAATGGAATATAATAGAAATAAAAATTCTAATGACATTTTTATGAAATTAGATGATCTCATTGGGAAGAAAAAATTTGCAAAACCAAGAAAATCTTGAAAAACAACAATGAAGTAGGTAGGATTTGCCTTGCCAGAG
This sequence comes from Aplodontia rufa, assembly GCA_004027875.1. NCBI lineage: Eukaryota > Metazoa > Chordata > Mammalia > Rodentia > Aplodontiidae > Aplodontia > Aplodontia rufa. The sequence continues at coordinate 40,045 of PVKS010002097.1, forward strand.
AAATGCTACAGTAATTAAAACATCATGGTATTAGGACAGGCAGAAATAGACTGAACACTACAGATCAGAGTACAAAAATAAGACCATGTAGATCAGCCGATTTATTACATAATAGAGGTGCAATTTCAAATTAGTGTTTGAAGGCTGGAGTTCTCTTTAAACAACTGGCTAGTCTTCTAAAATAGTTGCAACATGTAACAAAGAATCCCAGATAGACTTAAAAATATATGTATACACATATGTGTGTACCTATATGTAAAAATACTGAAAATAAAATATGATTTCTTAAAAGTAACTATTGGAGGGATAAATTCTTCCAAATCAAGACAAAATACCCACACACTATGAAAGAATAATTTCTGAACAATAAGAAGCATTTTAAACTAAATTAAATGAAAAATTAGATAAAATAATGTACAATATATAGCAGACAAAAGACTAATACCTAGCTACTAAAAGAACTCTTATAGACCAAAACAAAAAAAATCACACACAAAAAAGGGCAGGGGATAACAGATTATATGGGCAGGTACAGACAATAAAGCCTACTAGATCAATAATTACTTTAACTGTGAATGAACTAAATATGTCAATTAAAAAAGAATTTTAGAATGCATTGAAAAATGGGCTCCAACTATACGTTACCCAAAGGAAGCCCATTTTATTTTTTTTTTATTTTTTTAAAGAGAGAAGGACAGTGAGAGAGAGACAGAGAGAATCAATTTTCATTGAGTTTTTCACATGGCTTTCGTTGCTCCGACACTTAGTTGTGTACGTGGGTTGCTGGGGTTTGAACCCGTGTACTTGTGCATGCGGGGCAAGCCCGGTAACCACCGAGCCACCAAGCCACCGCTCCAGCCACCAGGAAGCCCATTTTAAATATAAAGACACAAACAGCAATGGTATGGAAGGGGCTGGAGGTAGAGCTCAGTGGTAAAGTGCTAGCCTAGCATGCTTGATTCCTATGCCCTAGGTTTGATCTCTAGTACTATAAGGAAAACAAAAAACAAACAAACAAAAACTGGAATGGAAAAATTGCCATGCTAATACTAATCAAATCTTGTTGCAATGAGTACATTTATCTTTAAAAAGCAGACTTTAGAACAAGTCTATATGACAATAAAGGGGTCAGTTCTCAAGCAAGACATTAACAACTTTCAATGTGTATGCACCTAACAAGAGAAGATCAAAATATGCTAGACAAAAACAGAACTGCAAGGAGAAATCCACTCTTATAGGTGAAACTTCAAAATCCTTCCAACAGTAATTGACAGAGCCAAGCAGCACCATCAATCAACTAAATGTAAATGACATCTACCAACTACTTCATTCAATAACAGTAGAATACACATTCTTCTCAAACTTAAGTAAAATATTCACCAAGACAGGCCACATTTTAAGACATAAACCTAACAAATTGAGAAAAATAAAAAGCACACAAAACTGGAAAATCCCCAATTATTTGGAGATCAAACAACACTCCTACACTGAAGAAATCAAGAAAAATTTTAAAGTATTTTAGAGTAAATGAAAATGAAAATACAACTTTCAAAATTTGTGGGATAAAGCAACACCAGTGTGAGAGAAAAATTTATAGCACTGAATGCATACATTAGAAAAGAAGGTCTAAATTCAATAATCTAAGCTTCTACATCATAGTAAATTAGAGGGGAGGGGAGGCAAATATAAACCTAACACAAAAGAAAAAAGTTTAAATATCTTAGCCATTTTCAATGAAATTGTAATAGGAAATTGGTAAATAAAAGTTAACAAAACCAAAAAGTTCTTGTTTGAAAATATCAGTAAATTCATAAACCTTTAGCCAGGACAATGAAGGGGGGATAAAAAGGACACAAATCACAAATTAAAGTGAAATAAGTGTCATTACTACTGATGTCATGGACCACTGACATTAAAAAGATAATAAGAAATAATTATGAACAACCCAAGTCCACCAATTTGGTAAATTATATAAAATGGACAAATATCTGAAAAACACAAAATATCAAAGCTCACATGAGGAGAAACAATCTGAATAGACTTATATCTATTAAATCAATACCCTTAAAAAAAAAGCACCAGGCCTTTCCTGGTAAATTATACCAAACGTTTTAGGAAGAAACAATACGAAATTTCTATAATCTTTTCCAGAAAATAGAAGTAGAACACATCCTAACTCATTGACTAGGACCAGCATCACCCCTTATGTCAAAATGAGATAAGGCATTGCAAGAAAGAAAACAACACACCATTTTCTTATGAATGTAGATACAAAAATCCTCAAAATTAGCACAGTGAATCCAAAATTGTCTTAAAAAAATGAATACACCATGACCAAATTGAATTTATTCCAGGTAGGCAAGACTTGTTTAGTATTTGAAAACTCAATTAATTTGTTCTAGTGCATTGGCAGGCTAACAAAGAAAAAAATCACATGATCATACTAATTGTCATATAAAAGGTATTTAACAAAATAGAACACCCAAACTAAAAACTTTGTACAAACTAAAAACAGAAGGGAATTTTTGCAACTGGATAAACAACATTTACATACATCCTACAACTAACATCACAATCATATAACTACATGTTTGCTCCCTAAGACCAAGAAAAGGGCAAGAGTATTTCCTCTAGTCACTTCTATCGAACACAGTACTAGAAGTCCCAGTTTATGCAATAAGACAAGTAAAAAAAATAAAGGATATGCCTGTTGAGCAAGAACAAATAAAACTGCCTTCCTGCCGAGTACAATGGTACATGCCTATAATACCAGCTTCTTGGGAAGCTGAGGCAGGAGGACCCTAAATTCAATGGCAGTCTATGCAACTTAATGAGACCTTATCTCAAAAAGGATTGTGGATGGGCTGGAGCGGTGGCTCAACAGTTATGGATGGCGCTTGCCTGGCATGCTCGAGTATTCGGGTTCAAAACCCAGCACCCACGTACACAACTAAGTGTTAGAGCAAAGAAAGCCATGTGAAAAACTAAATAAAAACTGATTCTCACTGATTCTCTCTGTCTCTCTCTGTCCTTCTCTTTAAAAAAAAAAAAGGATTGGGGATATAGCTCTGTGGTGGAATGCTTACCTAGCCAGCATACACAAATTTCTAGGTTCAATCCCCAGTTTAAAAAAAAAAAAATAGTGTATTTGCAGATGACTTCACTGTTTATGTAGAAAATTCCCAAATAATCACCAAAAACCTTCTTGAACTAATCAATGATTATAATGGCAAAATTGTAAGACAAAATGTCTATATACAAAAATATAACAGCTTTCCTATCAGCAATGAACACTAGAATCTGATATTAAAAATAAAATAGCATGTACATTAGCACAAAGTCATGTGGCACCACAAAACAACAAATCACACAGACAATAGTGGTTTCATAATATTATATCCTCCAATGTCATCGCAGCTGTCTCAGTTGTGTAAATGCACTCTATGATGCTTACACAATGACAAAATTACCTAACAGCATTTTTTGGTACATATCACTAGAGTGAAAAAACATTGATACTCAAAGGAACCCACAGTATGGCAACTACAAATTAAGAGGCCTGGAGGCTGAAATTAATGATTGGATTACACTGAACTTGTGTGTTAAAGAGAAGATATACCACCAGCATACGACTTACTATAAAAAAAATAACTACTCACCAAATGACCTCCACAGAAAACAGGATTAGGAATCCATCTAAACAGATGCACAAATCTAGAACCTCTGAAAGCATGAGGAAACAGGAAAACAAGTCCCCCAACAAAACTTAAAACCCTTCAATAAAGAAACCCACAGATAGTGAAAAGGATGAAATCCCAGAGAAAGACTACAAAAGCTGATTATCAAAATGATTAATGAGCTCAAAGAATCTCTATAGAAAAAACTAACAGAGAAAAAACACAGGAGCTCAGCAGTTGGAGCACTTACTTGGCATGCACAAGGGTCTGGGTCAAACCCCAGCACCACATACACAATTAAGTGTTGGGAAAACAAAGGCCAGGTGAAAACATAAAGATTGATTTTATCTTTCTCTCTATCTCTCTCACTGTCTCTTTATTTTTTAAAGAGTGAGAGGGACAGTGAGAGAGAGAAAATATCAAGTTTTTTTTAAGTTTTTCATGTTGCTTTCATTGCTCTGACACTTTGTTGTGTATGTGGTGCTGGGGCTTGAACCCACATCCTCGCATATGCCAGGCAAGTGCCAGAGCCGCCAAGTTACCACTCCAGCCCCTCTCTTTAGTGTTGGAGCAACGAGAGCCAGGTGAAAAACTAAATAAAACTGATTCTCTCTCAGTGTCCCTCTCTCTTTAAAAAAATAAATAAATAAATAAATAAAAGAGAAAGAGAGAGAAAAAAATCACAGTAGGTGAAAAGAATGTACCAATAAAGAGAGATTCTAAAAAGAAACCAATCAGAATTCCTGGAAATGAAAGACACAATAAATTGAATTAAAAAATCAGTTGAATCGCTGGAGCAATGGCTCAGCAGTTTCAGCGTTTGCCTGGCATGCATGAGGACACCAGTTTGAACCCCAGCACCATGTACACAACGAAGTGTCAAAGCAATGAAAGCCAGACGAAAACCAAATAAAATTAATTCTCTTTCTCTCTCTCTTAAAAAAAAATACTACAAATCAAATGAACCTAATAGACATCTATAGAATATTTCATCCAACAGATTCATTTTCTTCTAAACAGCTCATAGAACATTCTCCACACAGATCATATTTTAGGATACAAACCAAGTCTTAGCAAATAAAAAAATAATATAATTCCTTGCATCTTATCAAATCAATACCTTTAAGAACAAGGAATGGAACACAGAAGAAATACAGGGAGAAATTTAAAACTTCTTAGAATAAAACAAGAATAGTGATGCAAAGTTCCAAAATCTCTGAGATACTATGAAGGCAGTTCTGAGCATAGTTTATAGCATTGTGCCTACATTTTTAAAAAATAAAGATCTGAAATAAACAATCTAATGTTACATCTCAAGACCCTAAAAAGCAGAAACAAACATTTCAAAACAAGTAGAAGAAATGAAATAAGATAAGAGCTGAAATCCATGAAATAGAAAATAAAAAAAAATATCAAAGGATCAATGTAACCAACACTTGGTTCTTTGAAAAGATAAGCCAGATGATAAACCCTTACCCAAACTACCCAAAAGAAAAAGACCCAAATCAACAGAATTAGAGATAAAAAGGAAGATATCACAACAAATATTTCTGAAATCCAGATGATCATTAGTGACTATTTTTAAAATTTATATTCCAAAAAATTAGAAAATGAACATATATATGACCCACTCAAATTGAAACAAGAGGACACAGAAAACGTAAACAGACCAATATTAGGATTCAAGATTAGCACCCGACAAATTCTCAGCTGAGTTCCACCAGACCTTCAAAGAAAAATTAATAACAGTTTTTCTCAAATTATTCCATGAAATAGAAGGGGAGGGAACACTCCTAAATTTATTCTATGAAGTTGATATCACCCTGATAACAAAACTAGACAAGGACACATTAAGGAAAGAAAACTATAGAACAATATCCTTTATGAATGGACATGCAAAAAATCCCTAGTAAAATATTAGCACATTAACAAGATTATACAACATGATGCAAGGTTGGTTCAACATACACAAACCAATAAATGTAATTCATCACACACAGAGAATCAAGGAGAAAAATCACATCATCTTAGTGGATGCAGAAATAGCATTCAACAAAATCCAGCACCATTTGTGTTAAGTTGAAGCAACACAATCTAGGGGAATCATAAATTTGGGGTGGGGGGTGATACGGAGGAAATCGATAATGTAGCATACTCTTTACTCCCCCAAGAAGCTAAATAATACTTATGCAATCATTTCATTTTGGAAAATGTACAATCATACATATATGATTTAAATATATATATATATTTATATTTGGGAACTGCCTTCATAGTATCATATACACACATACATACACATTTATATCTGTTATAATGAGAAAAGTCAAGAGACTGGGATGTGGGTGATGTAGAAATGATTCTGGATTAGGATCATAGGCATATCACATTGTTACTACATATGCATTTATGATTGTACAACACAGCTCCTCAATAAAATAGAATAAAAATGCTTAAGAAACAAGGGACAGAAGGAACTTACCTCAACATTACAAAGGCTAAGCCCAAAGACAACATCATACTGAATGAAGAAACACTGACAGTATTTCCTCTTGTATCAGGAATAAGATCAGGATGTCCATTCTCACCACTCTTATTTAATATAGTGTTTGAAACTATAGCCAGAGCAATTAGGAAAGAGAAGAAAGTTAAAGGGACACAAATAGAAAAAGAAGTCAAATTATATCTATTTGCTGATGGTGTAATCCTATACTTAGAAGACCTAAAAGAAAAACTCCACCAGAAGACTTCTAGAGCTGATTAACAAGTTCAGCAAAGTAGCAGGATACAAAAATCAACATACAGAAATTAATTAGAATTAACAGCTTTTCTATATACCAATAACAAACCTGCTGAGGAAGAAATCAGGAAAATAATTCCATTTACAAAAGCTTAAAAACAAAAAAAAAAACTGGAATAAATCTTATCAAGGAGGTGAAAGACCTCTACAATGAAAACTGTAGAACACTAAAGAAAGAAACTGAAGAAGGCCTTAGAAGGTGGAAGAACTCCCAGGTTCTTGGGAGAAGCAGCACTGGTATTGTCAAAATGTCCACATAACTAAAAGTGATCAACAGATTCAATATAATTCCCATTAAAAAAAAAAAGTTCTAAAATTCATATGGAAGAATAAAAGACCAAGAATAGCCAAAGCAATTTTGAACAATAAAAGCAATTCTGGAGGCATCAGAATACCCAATCTCAAAGTTTGATACAAAACTACAATAATAAAAAGCAGTGGTATTTGCATAAAAACATACATGACAATCAATGTAATAGAAAAGACACACACAAATGCACAGATCAATCATCTAATCCTTAACAAGGTGTGCATGGCATGCATTGGAGAAAAGAGCCTTTTTAACAAACTTCTGGGAAAACTGTATATCCATATTTAGAGAAATGACTAAATCTCTTTCACTGCATAAAACTCAACTCAAAGTGAATCAAAGACCTAGGAATTAGACCAGAAACACTGCAACTGCTAGAAGAAAACACAGGATCAAAACTCTAACATATTGATTCAGACATCCATTTCCTTAGGTCAGAAAATAAAACCAAGAATCAATAAATGGGATGATAACAAATTAAAAAACCTCTGCATAGTCAACGAAACAAGAGTATGTATGCAGAAAGAGCCTACAGATGGGAGAAAATCTTTGGTCAGTTACTCTTCTGACAGAGGATTACTATTTAGAATATATAAAGAACTCAAAAAACTTAACACCAGAAAACAAATAACCAACAAATGGGAAAATGATCTAAACAGACATTTCTCAAAAGAAGTAATACAAATGGCCAACAAATATATGAAAAACAGGTTCAATATGCTTAGCTATCAGGAAATGCCTATCAAAACTACACTGAGATTTCATCTCACCTTAATTAGAAAGGCAATCATCAAAAATACAAATAACAATAACTGCTGGAGAGGATGCTGGGGGAAAAGGTACAATTATACATTGCTGGTGGGACTACAAATTAGGACAACTACTTTGGAAAGCAGTATAGAGAATCCTTAAAAGACTAGGAATGGAACTGCCACATGACCCAGATATCCCACACCTTAGTATTTATCCAAGAACTAAAATCAGCAACCTCCAACCGACACATGCATATGAATATTTATAACAGTACAAGTCACAAAAGCCAAGTTATGGTACAGCCTAGGCATCCATCCATCAACAGATAAACGGATAAACAAAATGTGGTCTAAATGTACAATGGAGTTTACTTGGCACATAGAAGAATGAAATCATGTCATTTGGTGGCAAACGGATGGAACTAGAAAACATCATGTTAAGTAAAATAAAACAGCTTCAGGAAGTCATGGGTCAAATGTTTTCTCTCATATGTGGAAGCAAGTGAGAAAAATAAAAGGAATAAAGAAGTGATCTCATGAAAACAGAAGGGAGAACAACAGAGAAGAGGAAGGTGATTGACAGGGAAGGAAGTGGTTAGGGCACAGGGAAGTACTGGGCAACAAAATCTACCAACCTATGCTATGCCCTATGAATATATCACAATGTATCCCACATTTATATATAATTATAATATACTAATTAAAAAATAGAGGGGAAATCAGTAATGTAGAGCAAGCAGATTGAGGGAGGGTGGAGGGGAAAGAAAGGAATAGTACTAAGGAATGATCAAATTCTGTTATGTGCGGGGGGGGGGGGCAGGAAGGATATCAAGGAGGCTGGAGGGAGGGAGCATGGGGGTATCAACCCAGTGGAGAACCCTTGACTTCCAAAAGAAATCCAACTAACATGGGGGAAACATGGAATAGAGGGGAACCCAAGAGAGGAAACATTGGAACGGCATGAGCTTTGGCTTGCTCTGTCATTATACATTTGTTCTTGATTGTATGATAATGACTCCCTCCTAAATGTAAGACTATCTTAAACGAATAAAAATGAATTTAAAAAAAGAAAATAAACAATAAAGGTTCTAAATCAAAAAACAATTTATGTTATGTCCTTGCACAAACATGGCATAATGAATCTCACTATTATGTATAACTATAATGCCCCAATAATTTAAAAACCTACAATTAAGTGACTCATGACTATAAATAAACATTTAGTATATGTAATAGGAGCTTTATAAATAAAATTAGAAAACTCTGATGGAAGAAATAATAAAACATCCAAATACTGAAGGTATATTCCATACTTATGGATAAAAATACTGCATATTGCTAAATTTCTCCTCGATTTAACTCTACAGATTGAATGGAATTCCACTTATAACTCCACAGTTATTTTGTGGATATTGATAAGTTAATTCTAAAATTCACATGCAAATAACGAAGATCCAAAATAGTCAACACAATACTGAGAAAAAATTAACGAAGTTAGAAGACTGACGCTACCTGACTGACAGTTACAGTAAAAGGCAGAATGGAAACCTAAACAATAAACAGATCAAGAGAGCAGAACTGATAGCCCAGAAATACACTATTCAAATAGAGTCAACCCATATAGTAATTGAAAAAGGAACAAAGGCAACCCAAAGGTGCCAGAACAACTGAGCATCCAAATGAGAAAAAAAAAATTAAGAAAAGAAAAAGAAACACACACACACACACACACACACACACATACATTAATCTATCAATCTATACAATGACCTTAAAGCTTTCATAGAAATTAATTCAAGGAGCTGGCAGTGTGGCTAGTGACAGAACCCTTATCTAGCATGTGTGAGACCCTAAGTTCAATCCCCAGCATGAAAACAAAAACAAAATAAAAAACCCAAAATTAATTCAAAACAAATCACAGATCTAACTGCAAGAAACAAAACTACCAAGCTTCTAAGAAGACAATGTAAGAAAATATCTAGGTGATCATGGGTTTGGCATTGAGGTTTTAGATACCAAAGCATGATCCATGAATACAAAAACTGGGTAAGCTGTGTTTCATTAAGAGTAATAGTGGGGCTGGAGCCACTGTGGCTCAGCAGTTAGGGTGCCTGCCTGGCACGCACAAGGATGCAAGTTCAAACCCACCAACAAAGTGTCAGAGCAAAGAAAGCCACATAAAAAACTAAATAAAATTGATTCTCTCTTTCTCTTTCACTGTCCCTCTATCTCTTTAAAAAACAAAAAACAAGTAATAGTTTCTGTCTATGAAGTATACTATTAAGAAAACAAAATGACAAGCTACAAACTGAGGGGAAAAAAATGGGTAAAACACAGCTGATAAAGAATCATGTCCACAATTTACAAAGAAAAGGCAGAAGGATCACAATTTTGAGGCCAGCCTGGACAACTTGGTGATATCCTGCCTCAATATAAAAATTTAAAAACAGGGCTGGGGGTGCAGTTCAGCTGTAAAGTACTTATGTAGCATGTGGGAGACCCTGTGTTCAATCTCCAGTACCAAAAAACACTAATTAAAAGAAAAATTCAACAACATGGCAACCTAATTAAAACAGACAAAAGATCTGATCAGATAACTAACCAAAGAAAATATTCAGATGAAAAATAAGTATATGAGAAGGTGTTCAACTTTATATATCATTTAGAAATCACAAATTAAAACTATAGTGAAAAAGCACTGCTCATCTACTAGAATAGTTAAAATTCAAAACACTGATCATACTAAATGCTGGCAAGACTGACAAGAACAAGAATTCTCATTCATTGCTGTTGGAAATGAAAAATGGTACAGACACTTTGGAAAATAGTCTGTTTCTTATAAAGCCAAAACAGTCTTTTTTTCTTTCAAAAAGAGAGAGAGACAGTGAGAAAGAGAGATAGAGAAAGAGAGAGGGAGAGGGAGAGAGAGAGAGAGAGAGAGAAAATCAATTTTATTTACTTTTTCATGTGACTTTCATTGCTCTGAGACTTCACTGTGGTGCTGGGGGTTTGAACTCATGTACTTGCGCATGCCAGGCAAGCACTATAACCGCTGAGCCACGGCTCCAGCCTCCAAAACAGTCTTAACACATGATGAGTAACTGCGCTTCTGAACTGAAAACTTACATGTACACAAAAACGTGTACCAGAATGTTAGGGAAAACAGCAAACCAAAGAAACCATCAAGATACTACTTCATACCCATTAAAATGGATGGCTTATTATTGGCAAGATGTGGTGGTGAGCAACTGTAATTTCAGCAACTTAGATTGAGGCAGAAGGATTACAAGTTTGAGACAAGCTTGGGCAACTTAGTGAGAGCCTATCTCAAAAAAAAAAAAGAACTGGGAATGTAGTCAGCAGTAGAGCACCCCTGAGTTCAATCCCCAGTATCAGATGGCTATTATTTCCAAAACAAACAGAAAGAAGCTATTATTGGCAAGGATGTGGATAAACTGGAACCCTTGTTCACTGGTGGTGGGAATGCAGAATGGTACAACTACTATGGAAAATAGAGTGGCAATGCCTCAAAATATTTAAAATTACAGCATGATACAGCAACTCCACTGTGGGGTATTTAACCAAACAAACTGAAAGCAGGGACTCAGACATTTATATTCCCATGAAAATAGCAGCATTATTCATGGTGGCCAAACAGTGGAAAACACTCATGTCCACTGACAGATGAATGAATAAATATATAAGAGAATATGATTCAGCCTTTAAAAGGAAATAGATTCTGGTACATGTTACAACATAGATGATCTCTGAAGGTATTAAGTGAAATAAGCCAATCACAAAAGAAAAAAATCAGTGTATGACTCCATTTGTATGAAGAATCCAGAGTTAGTAAAACTTAAAGTAGAATGGTGGTTTCCAGAGAATGGGGGAGAGGAGAACAGATTGGAGAGTTATTGTTTAATAGGTAGAGTTTCAGTCTGAGATGATGAAAATGTTCTGGAGATGGACTGTGGTGATGGTTTTGCACAACAACATGAATGGAGTGATGCCAATGAATTATACTTAAAAGATGGTTAAAATGGTCAATTTTATCGTATGCATATTTTACCATAATTAAAAATAAAGAGTACACCTTATGAAGAAATTGCTGAACCCTGATTTATACTACCAATAAAGAGTAACACATGCAAAAGTTTGTCAAAGCTGAAGATTTAGAATTTTGCCTAGAGAAAGCATCTTCACATATGTATGTAGAAATACTATGTCTGTATATATTAACCACCCATTTCACAAAATTTTAGAAGTCCAGATTGAAGCTGTTGAACTTCAATATAATTATTCATTTGTACTGCCTCATGTAGCAAATTTTCCAAAATTATACACATTTTAAAAACTTCTAGTGCATGTCTATGTAACACAAAATATGGTGATACTTTTTGTTACCATATGTCCTACCAATTACCACCCCTGTGATTTTTCAGACCTTATACTGGCACCATTATTTAAATGTTTTGCATAAAAATAGTGGATGGTCTTGAATCTTTCTTTACTAATAGATTTATGTTATAAGCAAACATATAAGATCAAATCTTGTTTAATATACTTATGAAAATGTAATGAACAAAACACAAGGAAAAGTAGGCCCAATAAATCAGGTGACTCCTCTAGTCAGATAAATTACTGGACATTTTCTGACACCTAGGTTCACCTTCAATTAGCAAAACCCTGATTCAATCAAAGCAGGATTATTTCAGAGCTACTCAGCATCTATTTAAAAAATGAAAGTACTAATCAACCATAATTAATCTGTATATTTTTCAAAAGGCTATGTGTTAGGGCTGTGCACTAACCTAGTGATTAGAATTATGCACTAATATTTCAGTTCTTCTAAGCATATGGTAAGATTACATTTCCTTGCCACCTCTCAAGTTAGGTGTAGGCATGTGACTTCAGTCAATGAAATATGAGAGGAAGTGACACTATCTAGCACAAGTTTTAAAAGTAAATGCCTATCTCTATTCCTTTGCCATAGAAACTAACAGTGATCAGTCTAGGATCACAAGTATAGACATCTGAAAATAGAGTTCCTAGTTGTTCCACAAAAGATATGTAGAATGAACAAAAAATAAATGTTATTTTAAGTCAGAGATATTTTGGGGCTTAGTATTCTCACTGATACAGCTTGATAAGCAATTCTCTAATTAATTGTTTCTCAATGGGGTGCCATATTAGAACTTAAGTTATATGGTATCTGTTTCACACTGTGTGATGTTCACAGTATTATATACTTTCAACTAAAACAAGATGTCACTTTTTTGGTCCTAAGGGCATTCTAGAAGCTCAGAAGGACTCAAAAAGTCTTTAGATGATTTACTTCAAAATAGCTCTAAAGCTGTTTTAGACAGCTCACCTCCTAATTAGAGTGAAAAAAGGCTATGGATTTTATCTGCACTTTAAAGTGTTCTGATTTGTTAATTTTTGTTTCAGTTTAGGAATCTTTTGGAATCTGTAACATCCATAAAGCCACTGATATTATCTTTGCATCATAAAGACTTTAAAATAGCCAGAAGTGGTGGCTCATGCCTGTAATTCCAAAGGCTTGGGAAACTAAGGCAGAAGGATCACATGTTCAAAGTCAGCCTCAGCAATGTAGCCAAGGCCCTAAGCAACTTAGCATGACCCTTTCTCAAAGAATAAAAAGGGCTGGGGATGTGGCTAAAGGTTAATAAGCACCTCTGGGTTCAATGCCCAGTACAAAACAAACAAACAACTTTAAAATAAACAGCAAATAAGATTGCAGAAATTATATGTTGAAAAATATAAGACATAATATTTGAACAGACTAGAAATATTATATCACAAAGAATATTACATCAAAGACAACACTAGTAATTTGTTGCTTGCTCTTTGAATCCAAGAGCAAATATGGCATTCTTAAACATATTTCCCAAAGGCTGATGATGATCACATGATTAAGAATAATATCAAATATATTTAGAAGAAAAAAATCATTAACATTTATAATGTTTTTCACTTCATGAAACAAATTAGAAAACAATCATGTAGTGACTAACCATGTTAGACCCATGTTAAAATTCCAGTTCTGCCACTAAACAGCAATATGATCTTGAACAAATTATTTCATGACTCTGAGCTTCAATTTTCTCATCTGCAACAGTAAGTATAATAATACCTCACAGAGTTACTAGTAGAATTAAATAACAAGTTAAGTAATTGGTATGCCGTGCCTGGTGAAGAAACAAATGCTCATTTCTTCCCCTCTAGCAACAAGCAGGACCAATGCATTTAATGACAAGAGTAGAGAGAATGCTACAAAAGATGAACAAGCACATCTTTTCCAGATATTCTCTGAACCAATGTAATCAGCTGAGTTTTGTTTTGTTTTTTTTTTCTTATCACTAACTGTAAAGTACTACCAAATCCACTGCTTTGTTTCTGTCTCCATTCCTTCTCACCTGGACTAACAGAACAATCATATAAATGGCTTCCCTGCCTCCAGTCTTAACCTTCCTCAAAAGGATCTTCTACCTAATCAAGTTAATTATACCCAATCATGCCACTCTTTTGCTTAAAAGTTTTTATTTTTTACCTTGAAAATGGAAGCATTTAGAATGGAGTACCATGACATTTATAATTACTGCAAATGGTTGAACTAAAAGAAGATATTTGTATATGTATTTTGCTCATTCATACACATATATTTGCAAAATAATCTAAAAAAATTACAAACTATAACAAAAAAGTAAAATCTAATTGGTTTGCATGTAGATTCATCGTACTTTAACATTTTTTGCATGTGTGGAAATTTTAATAAAAGTAGTGAAATTGAATGGAAATTATGATTATTATGCCACATCTGTGGAAAAATGCAAAAGAATAAGAATTTAATAACAATGATTTGAGAGGTAAGGGGTGGAGAGAGCAATAAACGAACAGGTGGAGAATAGAGAGATGGCAGGGGAAAGAGGAGGAAGAGACAAGAAGAGGGAGAGGGGAAAGGAAGAACTCTTTGCTATCAATTATTCAAAATATTACACTAAAAAGTAATGGTGACTGTACTTCTATTTATGACATATGGTTACTGTGAGGATTAAATGACACAATGTATATAAAAGTCTTAGCAAGTGCATGGCACTTGGTCCATAAATGTTAACTAGTCTAGTTGTCAACATAAGAAAAAATAATCTTCAGTATTAATAGTACCATCTTAAGTGTACAAGTTAATTTAAACTACACCCTAATGACAGTTATCTAAATTTTCCAGAGGTGGCTATTTATGAATTTATACTTCAAATACCATTATCAAAATATCAATCAGGGTTTTTTTAAGTTGGCAAAAATTAAGATTGAAATTATTTTTTACTTGATGAGATAAGCAGTATTTGAAATATACGTTGTTGACTAGAAAATCCATACGGGCACCACTGAACAAAGTATTAGCAAGATCAGCACCCTAAGCATCACAATTTGGGCCTAAGCTCTTCCACTTTGTGGAAGACCTTGTTCTATGATCTGGCCAATCCTGCCATCAGACTACTGTGGTTGAGCTTTACTGAACCTAGATTCTCATCAAAGGACTTGTGAGCATCTTCTTCATCAAGGATACTACTGTTTGATTGGACTATATGAATGATCATTCACATCCTCAGAAAGTTACTGTCCTTCACTACTTTTAGTATGGTCTACCTTTAGTCAATCAAAGGATCACCTTACAGAGCTATTGAGAAGATTAAATGAGATATAAATGTTAAACACATAGCATAGTTCCTGACATATTCCAAGCAAAATTATTAGCAACAATCATTATTATTAGGGGTACTAAAGTTGTTAAAGCAACAAATGAATTCCATTTAGAAGTCTTAGAAGTTTTTATTAGCTTAATTTTAATTTAAGTCACAGATTCAGCTAAAAAAATTTTCAGATTAAAAAAACAGGAGGCTGGAGCAGCTGCTTAGTGGTTGGAGCACTTGCTTGGCATGTGCAAGAACCTGTATTTGAGCCCCAGCACCACATACACAACTAAGTGTTAGAGAAACAAAGGCCAGATGAATAAATAAAATTGATTTCTATTTCTCTCTCTCTCTCTCTCTCTCTCCCTCTCTTTAAAAAATAAAATAAAAATAAATAATTCATTTTTCTAAGCAACTACAATAAATGGTTTATACCTACAGCCTGTTCTACAGCAATCACTGTTTTCAAATCAAATACATATCAGGGAAAATTTTTGTAATAAAGTACTATACCTAGAGGTGAGTTCATAATAAAAAAAATCTGTAAATATTCTGTACTAGTCAACAAAGCAGTGTCATTCTGAAATATAGTACTTAAAAAAAATAATGCATGTCTGTAAACTTGATAGACCTACTAATTGGTTTAAACTTAAAATTCCTGTTGAATTTTAAAACCAAAGTACAAAATACAATCCAGGCACTATCACCTCAGAAAAGTAACATAATGAATTATATATGCACAAAAGTACTAGAAGCTACATAAAAGTAAATCATGACAGATACATGCATATAAAACTTCACAGTAGTTAGCTTCATGAAGAAAATAACCTACTTGTTATTCAATTTAGTTTCGTAGGCTTTATACCATTTTTTAAAAAATCATTATAAGATTCATCCAAATCTAGTCAATAAAACTGCAACTAATATACCTGATCAGAGAAATTAAAAATCCCACCGATTCCCCTTAGTACATTTCACAACTAGAAGAAGCCTATGCCAATGATGTTTTTAATAAAAACTACTGTGAGGATTGTACATACAATATTATTTAATCATAAAATCAATGTAATAAACAAGAAAACAAGACATGAAAACCAGTACTTTCCCCATTGATTTTCATATTAACATTTCATCATTTAAAAAAATAATCATCTGGACTGGGGATGTGACTCATGGCTCAGTTAGACAGCACTTGCCTAGCATGCACCAAGTCCTAGATTCAATCCCCAGGAGCAAAAAAAAAAAAGAGAGAGAGAAAAATTTTTAAAATTCACCTAACGAACCAATTTGTTAACTTTAAAACAGTTTTGGTTATATTGGTAAATAATGAAGCAAAAAAATGCATGGGGTTTAAAAGGTACAACTCCATAGTAGAAACCAAACTTAGTATATCTGAGGTCCTGGGTTCAATTTCCAGCATGAAAAAAGGAAAAAGAGGGAGAGAGAGAAAACAAAATGACCAAAAAAAAAAAAAAAAGGGGGGGGATATAAAATACTTTGAAGGAATTTTAAAAACTTGGCAAGAATTACAACTGATTAACTATGTAACAATGCATCTATTTAAAAAAAACAGTTGAACTCTGTAGACAATATATACTTAATAATGTATACCAAAATTTTAATTGCTATTCGAAACTCATTAAACATTTACTGAAACATCTATTGTTATCTTACACACAATGCTATCTAGACCCAATAGCTGGCTTTCAAAATTTTGTAGTTTACCAGGAAGGCAGATACAAGGTGCTTTTCTATATATGGAGGGAAAAAAATGTATTTGTGAGTGGAAGATGTGGTGGAATGATACAGAATTCTCAGTAAAAACTTCCTTAGAAAACCCAACCAGAGGGGCTGGAGTGGTGGCTCAGTGGTTACAGTGCATGCCAGGCATGTGCGAGGACATAGGTTTGTACCCCAGCATCACATACACAATGAAGTGTTGAAGTGTCAGAGCACAAACGCCACATGAAAAACTAAATAAAATTGATTCTTTCTTTCTCATTGTCCCTCTCTCTAGAAAGAGAAAAAGAAAGAAAAAAGAAAGAAAGAAAACAAAACCCAACTGGAAACCTATCTGTCTGTCCTGTTCAGATATTTTTGCTTTCACCGAGTATCCAATACCCCAGGAATAGAAATGATTTTTAAAATGTTTAGCAACAGTACTAGGGAATGAAATTGATCAAATTATGTTCTTTGCATGTATGAATATGCCACAATAAAACCCACTATTCTGTATAATTACTATGTACCACTTAAGAATGTCTAGCATCATATTACTTTGACTCATTCATACATTTAGCATATTATGAATAGTAGAGTCTTGGCAACAAGGTCCATAATTTATTTTTAAATTTAAGCATAGTACCACATAAACAGAGTTTAAATCTTGGTTGAAAAGCCATGAGGTCGGGCTGGAGCGGTGGCTCAGCGGTTTTGGCACTTGCCTGGCAAGCACGAGAACTCGGGTTCAAACCTCAGCACCACATACACAACTGAGTGTTGGAGCAACTAAGGCCATGTGAAAAACTCAATAAAGTTGTTCCTCTCTTTCTCTGTCTCTCTCACTGTCCCTCTGTCCTTAAAAAAAAAAAAAAAAAGCCATGAGGTCTTCATCTTTTCAAATATTTCCACCAATATTTCTTATTTTGTCTGTAATTCCCTCCCAATAAATTAAATGAAATAGTAAAATGTAACAATATCTACAATATTCAAATATGCCTTAAACCCTAGCAGATTTTGTTATAAATTGCTTTTATTTCCAACATAAATAAAACTAAATAAAATCATGTGTTTTGTTCATTATGGTCTACAACAACCAATTTTTTAAGTTTTCAACCTCCAAAACCAGATTTGAGGGGTCTGCCATTCCAAAATTTATAACATAATAGCTTTACCATTGTATGTTCTACCGTTGTATGTTACAGGAAAAAAAAATGATAATACTTTAATACTGGCAATTCTTTAGATTTGAAGTACACTTTCATTCTTTCTTGGAAAACTTTAATATTCTGGTAAGAATCCAAATCACACAAAAAGCTATCTTTCTGACAGAATTCCACTTACACATTTTAGTAAATATTGCATTATGTTAATGTTTATAACTGTATTATTCAATAGCATGGAAGAAGCATCATAAAACTTAAAAGCTATCATTTTTCATTAATATGTGATATTATCCAGGATGATTATATTTAAAACCCAAAGTTATTTCACAAAGAAAAGATCACTTAAAATGCTACCTTGCTTATTGAGATGTTGTTGTGCAACATTTTAAAATTTTTACACTATTCCATGATTAAACGAGTCCACAGACGTTTACTAAATATTATATGGTAAGCACTATGCTATGCTGTGCAAATACTCTGGTGAAGGAGAATCAATTCCTGATTTCAAAGATCTTAGTCTAGAGAGCAACAAAGACAAGAGGCAATCAAAATGATGTGGAGGAAATACAAGTGGCACATCCTTAATCTAAAAATCCAAAATAGGAATGCTCCAATATCCAAAACTTCAGGAGCATTAACGTGATATCGTAAGTGGAAAATTCCATACTACAAAACTTTGTTTCATGCTCAAGTTATTTAAAATATTACAGAGAATTACCCTCAGGCCATGTGTACAAGGTATATATGAAAAAAATGAAATTCATATTTAGACCGGTGTCCCTTAAGATACTTTTTCAGGCATGTGCAAATATTCCAAATTTTTAAAAACTCCAAAATCCAAAATTCCCAGGAATTTCAAATAAGAGATAATCAATCTGTAGTAGAAAGAAGTAAGAGGTAACACCAGGGGCTCTACACTCATACCAAATTAGTAATTAAACTAAATCAGCAAATTCAAGTGTTCCTCAAAGAATGTTTAAACTGTCACCTAATGAACGAACAGAACTCAAATAGGCAAAGGGAGTTAGGTGTAGAGCACAGAAGCAGAGAAGGCCCAGAAATGAAAGAAACAGTTTAGGAAGACAAAATCTTAGAAGAGAGAAAAAGAATTCAGGAATTGCAAGCAGTTCAGAAACACTAAAATGCATTCTTAATGTACAGCTGGAGATCAGTACAGGAAGGAACTGATGAAAATAAGAATGACTAGGAATGAACATAAGATGTGAGCAGGGAATATGAAAAGTGACATGCTGAAAAGTTTGGACTTTATCCTGTATTGAAACAAAGTACAAACTGACACTGATCACATGGAGACCAGTTAGGAAGCAGGATGATAGCAGCTCCAACTGCAGCAAAGATGGAAATGAGAGTCAGGAAAATGAGTGCTAGGATTTAATGACTAACTGATATGAGGCCTAAGACAGAAAGGAGATAAGAACAATTTGTAAGTTTTTAGCTTAGACAATTGACTGGGTACTGCTGACAGTAACTATGAAGGAAAAATCGATCACCAAATTGTCTAAGATATGCTGAGATGGAGGTACCTGTGGAAAGTCCAAAGTGGATTTGTCATGATTAGATTTAAGTGTCTAGAATTCAGAAAAAAAGAAGATACAGAATCACATCTTTTCTTTTTTTGTCTTAGAAAGTGAGAGAAAGAGAGAGTCAATTTTATTTTTTCATCTTGTTTTAGTTTTTCCAACACTTAGCTGTATATGTGGTGCCGGGGTTCAAACCTCGGTCTTCATGTATGCCAGGCAAGCATTCTACCTCTGAGCCACCTCTCTAGACCCCCAGAATTACATCTTAAGTGGAGAGGAATTGTAAAGTAAGTGTTAGCAAAAATAGCAAATATTAAAAAAAAAAAAAAAAAAAAAAATCCTGAGAATTCTTTAGAAAGGATCCCCCCAACTGAAACCCACACATCTCTTAAGGAAGTTCCACAAATTACTGTTCCTCTGGCTGAGTACTAAATGAGTACCAATCAGAAAAAATATGATGATCAACTCACATTTTTAAATGTTTTTAAACATGACCGTTTTCTGGTTGCCATATATGTGTGTTGAATTTATTGAGTTAAAAAGTACATTTGAGGGGCTGGAGCGGTGGCTTGGCAGTTACAGCACTTGCCCAGCATGCACAAGTACAGGGGTTCAAACAACAGCACCCACGTACACAACTAAGTGTCAGAGCAACGAGAGCCATGTGAAAAACTAAATAAAAATGGAATCTCTCTCTCTCTCTCTTACTGTCCTCTCTTTAAAAAAAAAAAAAAAAAAGTACATATGGGGCTAGAGTGGTGGCTTAGTGGTTACAGTACTTACCTGGCATGTGCGAGGACGTGGGTTCAAACCCCAGCACCACGTATACAGTGAAGTGTTGGAGCAACGAAAAGCACATGAAAAACTAATTAAAATTGATTCTTTCTCCCTCCCTTTCTCTCTCACTGTCTCTTTATATATATATATATATATAAAAGTACATGTGAAAAAGAACCATACACATTTAGGTTTTAGTGTAAATAGATGGTAAATTGAAATCATGGTAGATAATGAGATATAAGGAGACTACATTAGTTTCATACAGCTGCTGTAATAAATTGCCACAAAGTTGGTGGGTTAAAAAATAATTTTTTTCTCATACCGTTCTGGAAGTCAGAAGTAAAACTGAGTCTCACAAGGCTAATATCAATGTATAAGCAGAGGCAGTTACTTCTGGAGGCTACAGGGAAAAATCTGTTCCTTTCTCTTCTAGTTTTTAGAAACTGCTGACATTCCTTGGTAGGGATCATATCATTCCAATATCTGCTTCAGACTACAATGCCTTCTCCTCTGACTCTTGCTGCATCCTTTTTATAAGGATCATTGTGATACCACCAGGTCCACTAAGATAATTTCCCATCTCAACATCCTAAACTTAATCATATTTGCAAAGATCCTTTTGCCACATAGTAACTTTCACAGGATCTAAGGTTTAGGATATGGACATATTTGAGGGATCATTATTCAACTTGAGAATGTAAACAGAAAAAAAGTTACTAGTAATTTGATCGTGGGTTCATAAGAATTCATTTTGCTATTCTGCTTCCTAACATACATGTTACATAAACTTGTTATATAAAATATTATGCAATTTGAAACATCAAAAAATGTTTTTAAAGAGAGAGAAAGAGAGTGTGTAGGAGAGAGAGAGCCACTTTTATTTATTTCTTCATCTTCTTTTTGTTTTTCCTCCACTTAGTTGTATGCATGGTGCTGGGGATCAAACCTGGATCTTCCTACAAGCAAGGCAAGAGCTCTATCACTAAGCCACCTTTTCAGCCCCTAAAAAATTTTAAAAAGTGTAAAGAGCTACAAATCAAACTCTAAGAAACACTCACAGTTCAATGAATGACCAAAAGATAACAGTATTCAAAGAAAACTGTAAAGCAGAAAGTCAAAACAAAAGGCAAAGGAAGAATCTTTCAAGAATCTGTTTGGATTGCAAAAGTTATGTAAGATAAGGACTGAGAAGTCTATTCAACTTAGCAACAGGGTCACTGCTGATTTTTTTTTTCTTTTTAAGAGAGAGAGACAGAGAAAGAGAGAAACAACTTTATTGAGTTTTTCACATGGCCTTCGTTGCTCCAACACTTAGTTGTGTACTCCAACACTTAGTTGTGTACGTGGTGCTGGGGTTTGAACCTGGGTCCTTGTGCTTGCCAGGTAAGCGCCGAAACCGTCGAGCCACCATTCCAGCCCCACTGCTGATCTTGATAAAAGTTATTTTAGTGAAATGAAAAATGCCAAAGAGAGACTGCTTTGGGTTGAGGTGTGCATGGGAGGTCATAATCTGGAAAAAGCCAGGTGTAGAAAATTCTTTTATATACTCATGAATAAAATACAGTGAATAAGAAAGACAAAATTCAGTATCTTCTGACAAACGAGGAAGACAAATTTACAAAAGGAAAAAAAATGGTAGGGAAGGAGAAAGGAAACAAAAAAGAGAAAGAAATAAAAGAAAAAGAAAAATAAGCTACAAAAGAAGAAATAATGATGATGGTGTTTGGATGGATGGTAAAGACAATGTTGTAATTACCATACAGCGCACTTTATAAACATTCTAAAACAGTGATTATTATGTCTATTTTACAAAAAAGGAAATAGGAACAAATAAGACAGAAAACTAAGCAGTTATCAGAGCTGGGACTCAAATACAGGCAGAACTCATTCTAAAACAAGTGCTCCTAACTAGGGATATGATAAATCAAATAATGTAGTTGAAGTATAAGAAGGCTAACAATGATAGCTCAACAGTATGGCTAATACCAGGATGTAAGAGAAAAATCTCTGGACAGCAGTGTTTCCCAAAGCTGGAGTAAAGGACATGTTAATTATTAAGGCATTATTAAAGGAGTTGGCCACACAACAGTTTAAACTCAAAGCCAAATGATTAAATTTAGGACCAAAATAAAAACCTGAGGCCTAATGAGGGGACACTTTTAAGTTAGGATAAATTCATCAATAGCAGAATAACAAGGAACAAGGAACCTAAATTTGTGAAATAACCTCAGATGCATGCTGTATCCATTCCATTGCTAACCATGGACTAAAACAGTATGCTGAGACATTTAAAGAGGGAAGACAAGACTATCACCACAGTAATCAGTAAGAGGTAAGAGAGAGACAAGAGCAAGAACCTAAAAGGCAGCTACTGAGGAAAATGAAAAGAAAATATATGGTTACCCAGGAAATGAGATCTTCTAGGCCACTAGACTTATCTGTTACATTCTCTTTATGGTCAATCTTGGCACATAACAGGGTTGTTTCACTCACAGGTTCAAACACTGCTTATCCTGAAAACAAAAGTGCCAAGAATATACATACTAGTAAAGTCTGGAGAAATTCAGGCTTTTAAAACTAAAAACCACCCAGATGCCTCTCACTGGATGAATGGATCCAAAAGCTCTGATATATATATACATATATATATATATATATATATATATATATATATATATGTACACACACACAATGGAGTTCTACTCAGCTATTAGAAACAATGATATTGTGGCATCTAAAGGTAAATGGATGGTAATGGAAGATATCATGGTGAGCAAAGTTAGCCAATCCAGAGAGTCACGGGTTGAATGTTTGCCCCTAATTGAGGAGGCTAGAGCTAAACCCAGGCTTGGGTGAAAGGTAGTCAAACTCATGTATTGGACCCACAAAGGGCATAGCAACACAATCTAGGGGAACCATAGACATGTTGGTCGGGGAGGAGAGAGCTGGGGGGAGGGGAGAGGGAGGGAAGATAGGGAGGAATCTAGGGAGACAACCAACAATGAAGCATACTCTTTACCCCCACCCCCGAAGTCTAATAATACTTATGCAATCATTTAATTCTGGAAAATTCACAATCACATATATGTATACATATATACATATATATATATATATATAGAGAGAGAGAGAGAGAGAGACTTGTATCTGTTATAGGGGCATAATATAGAAGAATCAAGAGACTGGGATATGGGCGATGTGGGGGTAACTATGGTTTAGGATCAAAGGTATATTATTACTTTATATGCACTTATGATTATACAACAACCCAACTCCTTAATAAAAAATAAACTAGAAATAAATCTGTTGAATGAGTGAATAAACTCTAGCAAAACTCCAGTTCATAAGAAAAAAGGTCATCCTATATAATATTACACAAACTTTATTCACTCCCTAAAGATATTTACATATAAAATATTCCTCTTCTTAATTTTTCAAGGGAGGAGCTTTCATTGCATCTGACTTCCAAGGTTCCTATGATCCACATGCACACGATACAAAGTACAAGGAGAATTATAAATACTGAGTATACCATAGTAAATCCTGAGGCCGTAAGACTTTCCCTAAACCCACTTACACACCTATCTTTCCTCCTTCCCTCCCTCCTTCTCAAGCACTTTCTCTATTTATTTATTTATGATGAGGTAAGCAATCCATTCCAGGATCTCATGCAAGCTCTCCACCACTAAGCTACACCCTCAGTCCTTCTCCAGGATTTTTAAACTTGATATCCAAGAATAAGATTTTTTAGTTCCTCCTGGTAATAAAGTTATGAAATATAAACCTGAAAAAAATAAAACTTCCATCAGTTATGTTATCTGCCATATATGAAAAAATTATCTGAAGTAGTAACTGTGACTCAGAAAAAGACAGATAAATTATAAAAATTATAGAAAGTCTGGCTTTCTAGCTCTTTTCTCTGAGACTAGCTAGCTGTACCTTTAGTCTTTCAATGGCTTGGGATATAGACCAATTCCCTCTTCCTGCCTAAACCAGTTTCTAGTTTTTTGTCAATTTTAAGTAAGAAAGGTCTAAGACAAGGGCTACCATAAATAATATAAGGTCTGAAACTATTTATGGAAGAGCCACCAACCCTGGAATCCATAAATTCCCTAGAGATAAAACTCTGATTCTACATATACATGTGTTTATATATGTGTGTGTACATATAATTTATACGTGTATACACATATACATATGTTTTTGTATTTCTTTATTAATTCCAGAAAGAAATCACCAAAACTTCCACTAGTTATTCAAAATAGATGCCTTTCACATTCTCTCAAATTAAAAATTATTGTTTGATGGTCTAAATCAATGATTCAAGATATATTTCTGCCTCTAAACTACTTATAGACTTCCACTTTTTATTAAATGCCTTCATTTTCAACCAAGATCACATATATTTTGAAACTCTTTCTGTGCCCCATTTTCAAGATTCCGGTGTATGAATTCTTCCATTTCCTCTGAGTTGCGAATCAACTGATTGACAATTTGATCACATGAAGAACTTTTTTTAGTCATTTTACATTCTTTAAATCCATTCAGATATGCTAGAATGCAAGAAATATTCAAATTTAGCTTTAAAAATAATTCATCCTAGGATGGCTCATCCTAGCTAGGTAAGATGTTAGCACACCCCACTTTGTCTTTCTCATTGAACAATGATAAAAATCTGGACCAGCAGCAACTTGGAGGGTCTGAAAAGTGAAAAGCAGGCAGATCAGGCAAGATCACCAGAATCCAAAGCATCACTGAACTAACAAAGTTCACCTTATTTTTTGTCTCAAATGCCCCCTTCCAGAATTTAACACAGCTGGAAACCAGAATTGCTCTTGGGAGAAGTGCTCTGCCCCAGGGAGCAAGAAAAGGAATTTATGCTAAAACTGTGGAAACTGACCATTTATTTTCTCTTTTCCTTTTATCATTACACACCATGCACCAGCCTTAGGTAATACTGTGACCACATGAAGTGACAATGGAAATCTTCGAGAGCAAAACTCTGAAGGAGTGTTCTCTCTATTCATTGGAGCTGTGGTTCAAATAGGTTGGGATCAGCATCCAATGCTCTTTTTGTTTTATTTTGTTTTCCTCTACATCCTCCAGTTCCGTAGCTCCAGCTTTTGATAGAACTATGCTGTAGAGGAAGGTAAGGAGAGTCACAAAGCAAGATAAGGAGAGCCACAAGTTTTGGGAGGGATATTTAAGAGGGAAAGCCTGAGGAACCAGGTTCTCAGAACCAATGGAATTAAACTTGAAATCAATAACAACAACAAAAAAATCTCCAAATACCTGGAAATTAAACACTTCTAAAAAATCCATGAATCAAAAATCAAGCTGGGGGGGGGATAAAATATTCTGAGTTAGATGAAAATAAAATATAACATATCAAAATTTGTGAGATCAAGTTAAAGCAATTCAAAAGAAAATAGACAAAGAAATACTGCCTAGCTTATTTTATGAGTATAGCATCACCCTACTACCAAATTAAAACAAAGATAGTACAAAGAAAGAAAACTAAAAATCAGTACTCTTCATAAACATTAAGATATAAAAATCCTCAAATTCTTAGCAAATCAAATATGGCATTATACAAAAATAATAAAACAACACAAATAAATGGAACTTATTCTGAGAATGCAAGGCTAGTTCAATCTGAAAATAAAGTCAATATAATCTGTCATATATAACTGTCTAAAAAATCTTGCAAGAACATATCCAATGATACACAAAAAGCATCAGAAAATATATATATATATATATCTCTTAGCTCTTGGAAATAAAGAACCTAGAAATTAAAAAGAAATAAATTTTTCCCTGTTATGGTTTAGATGAAAGGTGTCTCCCAAAAGCTCAATATGTGAAATAATGCAAAGGCTGAGAGGGAAATGACTGGGTTATATAAGAGCCTTAAGTCAATCAGTGAGTTAATCCTAATAGGGATTAACTGAGTAGTAACTGAAGGTGTGACTGGAGGAGGTGGGTCACTGGGGGCATGTCTTTAGGGTATATATTGGTATATATTTTGTACCTGGCATGAAGTCTCTCTGTTCCTTCCACCATGATGCCCTGCCTCACCTCCAGCCCAAAGGAAGGGAGTCAGCTGTCTATGGACTAGAATTAGGATCTCTGATACTATGAGCCCCCAAATAAACTTTTCCTCCTAAAATTGTTCTTGCTAGGTCTTCTAGTCACAGCAAAGAAAGATTCTCATTCACAAAATGCATGATTATCTACTTAGAAAATCACAAAAAAATCTACTAAAAAATTATAGAACAAGTGAATTTAGCAAAGTTGCAGGATATAAAGTCAACACAAAAATTAATCATATTTCTATATACACAAATACATAATTAGGAAATGAAATTTAAAACACCATGTCATTTTATCACAGCTCCCCAAAACTGACTTAAGTATAAATCTAACAAAATATACACAGTACATGTTCAAAGCCACAAAACACTAATTAAAGAAATCAACAAATAAATGAAGAGACATGCCACATTTATGAATTAGACGACTCAACACAGAAAAAAATGTAAACCCCCCCCAAATGACCTACAGATTTAAAGCAATACTAGCCAACATCCCAGCAGGATTTTTCACAGATAGAGACAAAGTGATTCTAAAATTTAGATGGAAAGGAACTAGAATAGCAAATTTCTTTTCATCTAAATTTAAAGAATCACACTCAACTATAAAACACATTTAATATAATGCTACAATAATAAAGACTGTGGTACTGACAAAGAGATTTAGGCCAATGAAACAAAGAATATAATAAAGAGTAGCAATTAAATAGTCTGGGGGTGTGGCTCAGTGGTGTAACAGCACTTGCCCAGCTAGTGTGAGGTTCTATAGTATCCCCACCATCACCCAAAAACAAAAACAAACAAAAAAATGACAAAAGAAAATAAAGAAAAAAAATTAAGGAGCTGGAGTGGTGGCTCATGGGTTGGAGCACTTGCTTGGCATTTAAGAGGTCCCGAGTTCAAACCCCAGCACCATAAACATAATTAAGTGTTGGAGAAACAAAGGCCAGATGAAAAAATAAATAAAACTGATTCTCTTTCTCACTCTTTCCCTCTTTCTTAAAAATAAAAAAGAAAAGAAAAATATTTTAAAGGAAAAAGGAGTCTTTTCAATAAATGGTACTGGAACATATACAACTATATAAAAAAAGTTAATCTTGACATAAACCTTGCATTTTATACAAAAGTTCATACAAATGGATCAAAGATCTAAATGCAAAACATAAAACTTCAAAATCTCAAAAAAAAATTGTTAAAGAAAGAAGGACAGTGAGAGAGAGAGAGAGAGAGAGAGAGAATCAATTTTTTATTGAGTTTTTCACATGGCTTTTGTTGCTGTGACACTTAGTTGTGTACGTGGGTGCTGGGGTTTGAACCGGTGTACTTGTGCACGCTGGGCAAGCGCTGCAACCACCAAGCCACCACTCCAGTCCCAAGAACAAAATATTTTAAAAAGTCTTCATGGCCTATGGTTAGGCAAAAAGCCCTTAAATACAATAAAAGCACAATTCATAAAAGAAAAAAAAACTTGTAAACTAGACTTATTCAAATGTAAGAACTTTTACTTTATGAAAGACAGTTAAGAGAACGAAAAGCTTCGATGAGAAGAAAATGTTTATGAGCTACAAGTATGCTACTTTGGTATACTATAAAAGCAGGAAGATCTCTCTGATCTCCTTCTCCTGCCCCTTCTTCCTTAAAGCTGGTGATAAAACCTAGGAAGGGATTTCCTAAACTTCCCTGCAGCAGATCATAGGATCCTCAGGTGAATGGTGTTCTCTCTATACCTGGAGGAAAGGTACATCCTTTTCTCTGAAGAGTCACAGAAAAGAATCTAAACAAACAGATCTTGCTAAATTTCTCCCAGTTTGCTACTATTAGAGCAAATCCTTTTCCCTAAGGCATCTCCCCTTGACTTTCACTCTTGATCAAAAATAAGCATACAAGTACATAGGCTTAACTGTTACTTTGAATTGTCATTTTCTTAAGAAAGCTTCCCTACTGGGTAAAATTTGTTAAATAAATTTGCATGCTGTTCTGTTGATCTGTGTTTTGTTACAGGGGACTCATCCCTGAACCTAGGGTGAGAAAAAGAACTTTTTTTATTTTTCTCCCTTAAGTGGCAAAGAGAATTTATCCAGATTATTTTAACAACTGTCAAAACTGAGTAATAAGAAAATAAACAGGGCTGGAGCCGTGGCTCAGCGGTTTCGGCGCTTGCCTGGCAAGCACAAGGACCCGGGTTCAAACCCCAGCACCACGTGCACAACTGAGTGTTGGAGCAACTAAGGCCATGTGAAAAACTAAAGTTGTTTCTCTCTTTCTCTGTCTCTCTCATTGTCCCTCTCTCTTTATTAAAAAAAAAAAAAGAAAGAAAGAAAGAAAGAAAGAAAATAAACAGCCCAATTAAAAAATGGGCAAAATACATGAACAGATAATTCACCAAAGTTCAACATGATTAGCCAGTAGGGAACACATAAAACCACAATGAGCCAGGCCAAGTGGTATGTACCTGTAATTCTGGCTACGAGGGAGGCTAAAGCCTGAAGTTTTAGTTCTAGGCCAGCCTAAGCAACTTAGTAAAACCTCATCCCAAAAAACAAAAACAATGACACCAGTAACAACAACAAAACACTCACAACAAGTTAGCCATCAGCAAAATGCAAATCAAAGACATGATAAGATACTTTATACTCAATAAGGTGACTATAATTTAAGAAAAAAGATAATAATAATTTGAAAGGTTGTGAAGACAATGAAACCTTCATTCACTGATGGTGAGAATGTAAAATGGTGTATGAAGCCACTAAGGAAAACAATCTGCAGTTACCCAAAAAATTAAATATAGTTATCAGATCATTCTGCAATTCCATTCCTAGGTATATGACCCAAAACATATGTCCTCAGGGAAGCTTGAACACAAATGTTCATAAAACACTATTTTTAATAGCCACAAGGTGGAAACAACCCTAATGCCCATCAATTGATCAAATAAAAGTGTGGTATACACATAAAACAAATCTATAGAGATTTATCAACAAAAAGGAATAAAATAACTGATACAATCGATAATTTTGACGAACCTTGGAAATATTTTGCTAAGTGAAAGAAGCCTGTTACAAAAGACCATATATTATGTGATTCCATTTGCATGATATGTTCAAAACAGGCATCTTTATAGAGACAAAAAGCAGATTTGTGTTTACTTAGGACTGGCAAAAGGGAGAAACTGGGAGTGACTACTAATATGCACAGGGTTTCTTTTTGGAGTGTTGAAAATGTTCTAAAATTGTAAATTTTGATATGTGAATAACAGGTCGATAAAGCTGTTAAACAATAAAAACAATGGATATGATTACACACCTATTAGAAGGCTTTACCAAAAATACCCATACTAGCAATGTCAATGAGGGTACAAAATGACTGAAACTTTCATACGCTAGAGGTGGAAAGCAAAATGGAACAACCACTCTGCAAACTGGTTTGACAATTACTTATAAGTTGAACATATATTAGCTCTGATTGAAGAATTTCCTCCCCAGGTATTTGTTTACTCAAAAGAAATGAAATCACATTCATGTAAAAACTGGTACACAAAATATTTACAACAGCTCCATTCATAACTGTCAAAAAAGCAAATTATCCAGAAGTCTTTCAATAGGTGAATGGAGGGCTGGAGCGGTGGTTCAGCGGTTTCGGTGCTTGCCTAGCAAGCACAGGGACCCGGGTTCAAACCCCAGCACCACGTACACAACTAAGTGTTGGAACAACTAGGCCATGTGAAAAATTG
The DNA here is from genome assembly GCA_004027875.1 of Aplodontia rufa. Lineage (NCBI taxonomy): Eukaryota > Metazoa > Chordata > Mammalia > Rodentia > Aplodontiidae > Aplodontia > Aplodontia rufa. The sequence goes on from PVKS010002097.1 coordinate 70,324, forward strand.
AATAAAGTTCTTTCTCTCTTTCTCTGTCTCTCTCACTGTCCCTCTCTCTTTAAAAAAAAAAAAATAGGCGAATGGATAAATTGGTACATCCTCACAGTGGACTCATTAGCAGTAAAAAGAAATGGACTATTGATATATACAACTTGGGTGCATTTTAAAGACATTATGCTGATTAAAGGAAGCGAATCTCAAAAGGTTGTATACTATATAACTCCATTTATATTATATTCAGAAAATTATAAATCTATAGATATGAAGAAAAGACATCCATGGCCAGGAATTACAAGAGTCAGGAAGGATAACATGAGGGAATCTTTTAGTGTAATGAAGTCTTCTGATATTCTGTACTGATTATGGTGGCAATTATACAAATCTATATACGCGTTAAAATTCTAAGAACTTGTGTGGGGGGGCGCTCAAGGAAAACCTCTAAGAACTATATGCCATAAGGAAAACAGTAAAATTTCTTAATGGTAATCTTTAAAATATTTTTTTACAAATTAACATGGTGTCAATTTTCTTTAGTTCAAACTTAGCTAAACCATGATCTCTGATAATCTTGTTTAATAAAAATATAGGATATAATTCAAAGAAAGAAAAATAAAAACTAAAGGGAAAACATCCCTTGGGAGCACCAAAAGGCAGCATCAGGAAATCTGGTCAGTAATAGAGGAAGCAAATGGAAGATTCCAAGTCTGGGACATAGACCTGAAGGGAGAATGAGTGATAACAAATGTCTTCAATTATGTGAAGGGCTGACAAGTTCACAAGGAGTTAGACTTGTTCTGTATAATTTCAAAGAGAAATATCACTTATCAATGAATCTAAAAGTATAGAGCATTTTCTAGAGCTACCAGAAATTCACCATACTTCCTCAACAGCTAGATAATCAAGAAGCAGAAAGTTCTATAGATTCTTGCATTAAATAAAGGGCTGGGTTGGATGAGCCTAAAGTTTTCTTTCAATTCAAACATTATAAGAATCTAAACTGTAACTTCTAGAGTTAACCTATGACAGTGGAACAAACTGAACATACAAAAAGGTATCCCCTCCTGTCAAAACATCACTTCTCATTGCACAACAGTATTACAAAACATTTAAAGTTTCATGTTTTTTAAAAGGTTGAATATAAGAAATTAACAAAAAGCTATATTCTGAGAAGTATTTCTCCAAATCTCATTTGTAATAAGGATAATAAAATTAAATTCAAATTACTGCCTAATTAAGTCTAATGAAATCAGAAACAAAGGTTACAGCTTCATGCAAATTTCTATAAGTACACTGAAGAAATCTCTTGAAAAAAAGAAGTGTTCTTTCCAAAGAGTGGTAGTCCTCAAAAGAACTTCAGTCCTCAAAACATCTGTATTCACTTTAAAGCTCATCAAGACAGACTGACATTTTTAGGAGAACCATACGGCTTTCTGAAAAGTCATCTAGAACAGGATCTTTTGTCTAGTAAGCCCTATTCAAGGACCCTTTACTTACATATGGAGCAGCTGAATAAAGTAAAGAACATACTTTTGAGCCCTAGACAACACAAAGAAATAATACTCTTCATCTAGCTTTGTTAAGGATATAGTAAAACATTACAAAAACAGATCTTTACTGTCAAAGACAGTGCTCCCCAATATCTGAACAATTCTAAGAAAACACTGAAACAAGAGAACTCTAGAGAAGCAAGAAACTTTCTAAGAGATCTATAGCCATCCAAAGACCACCTCCCTAAAAAACACATTTGCATTTTACAGGACAAAACACTTTCTTCTTAAAACCTTGAAGGGCAGAGTTCAACAGCTGTGCTATATTAAACTTGAGTCCTTCCAAAAGAAAGAACAAGAGTCTCTCTAGAGAGAAGTAACAAGGCCTGCTTGCTCCAAAATTATCAAACTGCTTTCTTTTCCTCTAACAACAACAAAAAACAAAAACAAAAACAAAAAACCCAAAAGCCTTTGTGTGGTGCCTGGGTGAAAAGCATAAAACTTAGATTAGAAAAATATGCATTAATAGAAGCAATTTTGTTTCCCCTATCCCTCTCCCAAGGAAAAATGTATTTCTAAATGAAAACTTAAAATAAACAAACAGAAGAGTAGCTTTCAGCTCTAGCTTCCCATCAGAATCACCACAGAGCTAAGACTCAACCTAAACATACTGGACCAATATATTAAGGTCAAGGCATCTGATGATTTTTGTATTCATACAAGTGGTAATTTTGATGCACAGCACACATCTTAAAACCACTACACTGGAAAACGATCTCATAAAGAAATTATTAACTGGCTCCAGACAAGAAAAGATTACATTTGACCAAAGAATTCTTAAGAACCCAAGGTTGTGTTTAACTATCAAAATACTCAACAGACAAAAAGAACAGGACTTGGAACAAGATTTCAAAGAAGAAAAAACTTAAAATAATTTACTAAAATATTCAAATATTTCAATGAAAGTCACTATAAAGAAAGGGTCACTGCTTAATTCAGGATCTTTGAACTCTGCAACTTCAAAAAAAAAATTTTAAGAACTAACTGTAATAATCTGTCAACCTTAAAAAGAGTTCAGCATTTTAATCACAGTAAAATTCAGCTGTCATCAGAGTTCAATTAAGACTACATGATTTGATACAAAATTCCAATAGGTCTAGTTGCTTGATATTGAAGACCATGATAAATGAAAACAAGTAATGAAACTACTAAAGGAAAACAGACTGGTCAAGAAATAATATAAGCCTGGCACAGTGCCAAATGCCTGTAATTCCCAGCAGCTTATTAGGCTGAGGCAGGAGGATTACAAAGCCAGCCTCAGCAACTTGGTGAGGCCCTAAGAAACTGAGCAAAACCCTGTCTCAAATATAGCAACATAAAATGGACTGAGGTATGTGACTCAGTGGTTAAGTACCCCGGGTTCAATCGCCCGCAAAAAAAAAAAAATATATATATATATATACATATATATATAAACCCTATTAAAAATCTGACATAAGGGCTGGAGTGGCAGTTCAGCGGTTACAGCACTTGCCTGGCATGTGCAAGTACAGGGGTTCAAACCCCAGCACCACGTACACATGAAGTTTCCAAGCAACGACAAGTCCATGAAAACATAAATAAAATTGATTCCCTCTCTCTTTCTCTCTCTCTCTCTCTCTCTCTCACTGTCCCTCTCTCTTTAAAAAAAAATTGTCTCAATGCGTTACAATGATAGCAAAAGCAGCTAGCTGTCCCTGAGGGGCAGGAATTTGTTTATCCAGCTTATTTGAAGCAGAGGCCAAAATATTGGTCTTAATGTCTTAAAAGTTTCTCAAATTTAGGCTGAATCTGTTTCCCAGAAAGGTGTAATATACACAGAACTGTTGTTAACCTTAGGACTACTTCCTCATTGGAGGTGCCCACAGGAAGAGGTCTCATACACTTTTTCCCCAGTATACGCATTAACACCCACTGAAGATCTACCACCCTAAGAACTATGTTGGAGGTCAACACAAGTTCTAGCCTAATTTGAGAAGTGATGATATAGAGCTAGGTGACATAAATGCACATGAAAACATCAAAATAAATAACTAACATCACTGCCTCAAATATCCTAAGTCCCAAGTATTTCTACTTTGAAAGAGTGCCAATTAATACCCTAAATAGTTAAATTTACCCTGGAAAACCCTCAGGAAAGTAAGGATAAATGCAGATGATAAATGCAGTCGTACTTCAGACTCAGTCCAGGGAAATGGAGACTCTATACCATAAGCTCAACGATCAACCGAAAGCACTGGCTGCTCAGGTAATTTTTCAGTTTTTCTTTTTCTCTAGTGTATGTTGTTGGATTTTGTTTACCTTTTTTAATTTTTACCAATATACTATAAGTGAATTCAAAGGTTATGCAGCAGCTGACTGCTTCCTTCCGTAAATAGCTCCTTTTCTTCTGTTCCTTATTCAATTCCTCACCACATGCCTTACTGATTCCACTCTAACATTTTACTCAAAACATCTATAACGTTCTCATTTGCAAATTTTTAAGCATTACAATAAAATAAAGCTTGGATGCAGATCTTCCCATTAATTGGTTCTCTTTACCAACCTTTTCAGATCCTCATTACTCTCAAAGCATGATGACAAAAAAGTGCTTCAAAACAATATGTAAGGGAAAGGAACCACAAATTTCCCTCATCAGCAGCACTTTGTGGGGGTGGGGAGTGTGAAAAATAAATAAATGTATTAAATTATATTTTAAAAATATGTTCCTTGGCTTTTAAGTTAGGTGTGAAACAAGTCATCTTGAGAGATGTAAAATTTTATTTTCAAATCTCTCATAACACAGTTACAAGCAGAAACTCTTAAATTTGGATTTCTAGTAATAATTTATCATTGGAGTTCCCAAAATCTAATATCTTAACTTCAATTACTCTAATTGTTGACCAAATGGCTGTGCCCTAAACTTAGAAATATAGATTAACCATGCACCAGTGATCCCCTCAAACTTTTCAGTTCTAGGGTTACCCTAAGTACATCATTATTTATGAAAGCAAAATTAATCCCCACAATGTCAAAAAGGGAAGGAACTAAAAGGTATTACAACTATACTAGGCTTTAGTTAACCAATGGAGTATTTTACCTTAGAGAACTAGTTTCAAGTTCCCCAATGTAGAACACTTACAAATTTATCCTTTACTTTTTCCTAATTTGAGAACCTTTTTCAGCGACTCGACACTATGTGTGCTCTACTATTGCCTTCAAGTCTTTTCATAAGCCACTAAACCTGCCTACCACATCCTCTTCTTTCCCACATAACACTAGTGAAACCCTAATAAAATTCACTTCCCAAAGTTCCAATTAACATCGTCTTCCCTTTATATTTGTTTAGCCTAACATTAATAAGCACTGAAACACATTTTCTATTCAATTTTTAACCACTTACATTCCTCCTCCCACCCCAACCCCGTCCCTGTCCAACCTTTCCAACTTCAGTCTAAGCTTGTGGTGTGTTCTCCACAGCATATGCAGCAGACACTCAATGTGAGCCCCTGGATTACATTTATACTAACAGGCTGTGAAAAAAGCGATAAAACATTAAGATTTTGTTGATAAAAATGCTAACGTGTGTATGTATTTTACAGTGTGTACAACGTTAGAACTATAATGGCTTCGGGAAAATTTGGAGAAATGTGGAAACGAAGGATTAAGTTATGCAGTTTAAAAAAAAAAAAACACACACCACCACGTTGTATTATTGCTTCTAGGCAATACAATAACAGCCCCTAAATTATTGTGACGCTTTAGTAAAACTGTGGATGGGGAAACCTCCCAGGACTACCATCAGCCTTTAAAAATTTACCTTCCCGGGCTGGGTATGCAGGTCAGGGGTGCAGCTTGAGCCTAGCAGGAGAGGCCATTGGCTCCTCCCCAACACCGTAAAAAAAAAAAAAAAAAACTTCCAATATTACTAGCAGAGATTTTTTTTATCACTAAATTGCTTCTTTTAAAGAACGTTTTCCTACCATGCACACTGACTAATAAAACAATCTTTCTGCTCAGAAATCAATCAACACCACTTACAGCAAAGACTGGCGGGGCTGAGCAAACAGGTGACAGGCGGAAGGGACGCGAAAGTGCGGAGGAACCAGCGAGACTCCTCCCCTTCTCCGGGGGCTGAGGTTCGGCTCGCAGTTCCGAGGGCGGCCGACCCCCAGGGACCCTCTCCCTCAGTCACTGACCAAGAGTTTCCAGGAAACCAGAGCTCCTCCCGCCCCTCACGACCCCGCTCGCCAGGCCAGCGCCCGCGAACGCAGCCAGTCCCCGGTCCGCCCGCCCTCTGCGGAAGAAAGGGTCAGGGCAGGACGCTTTTCCCGAGGCCGCATCCGGGACTCGGCCAGCACCTCCGCAACAGTGGAGGGACCTGAGAATCTTGAAGGAGAAGCCTCACGATTCTGTTACCTGGTTGGAACCCTGGAAACGGAAAGAGCAGTTGTAGCCGCTGCCCTTCTCCCCAACAACGCCTGCCTCAGCGCCACTGACATTGAGACCGCCGCCATCTTGCTGCAGGCGAACGGCAGGACGGCAGGACGGATCCCCGCAAGGGACGCACTTCCTTCGTTCTCAAGCCAAAGCAACGCGACGTAATAGATCTGCGTGGTGCTTGCTTTCCTTCCAATACTGGGGTTTAGAGAAGAGTTAAAAGATTTGGTTGAAAGAGGCCAGAAGGAAAATGGATGGAAGAAAAATGCAGAAGTACATTATTTGTAAATATTAACCCCATAAAGAATAATCCATGTTAGTTGGTAGGACTGATTATTTACAATGATAATGAAAAGACCAAAAGAAAATATTTGAAAATTTAGACACCTGCAACTCATAATTTTTCAAAGAACTCAGAATATTGGAGGCTGAGCCCACTCGAAGAGCCCGAGGGCCCTTTGAGTCCTTGAGAAAACTAAAGTAATACTTTTCCAAAGTGTTACCAGATTGCTTGCAAGCCCCCAAGACAGGACTGTATTCAGTTTGAGGTTCTGTAGTTGTAATGACCATATTTTCCACACGAAATCTGACCTCATGAAGGATTTTTTCCAACCTCCGGACTTATATGAAATGCAGTGAAACAATACTTTTAAAGCTTTAATGTTTGTTTTTGATTCACATAATTGTACACATTTATGAGGTACAATATGGTGTTTTGACACTTGTATATATTCCGTATGGAACACAATGTTTGATATTATTAATTACTCAGTAAATCCTGAATGTGTGATCATAATTCATAGACACTAAGAATATTATGTTAGTGAAGGGATTGAACTCAGGGCCTTGTTTACGCTGAGCACAAGCTCTACCACAGAACTACACTCCTAGTCCTTCAAATATTAATAATAATAATTAATAATAATTAATTAAGTTAATTATTATCAATGCTTAGCACATATAAAACAAAAACTATCTTCCAAAACAAGAGTTGGAAAGATTTGTATTGTGGACTGCTGATGTTTAAGAACAATAATTAGCTGTCAAAATTATCAAAATGAGGGTCTGGAGTGGTAGCTCAGCAGTTACAATGCTTGCCTGGTGTGCAGGAGAACTCAGGTTTGAACCACAGCATCAAATACACAACTAAGTGTTGGAGCAATGAAAGCAAGATGAAAAAACTAAATAAAATTGGTTCTTTCTCTCACTGTCCCTCTATCTCTTAAAAAACAAACAAACTGACCCTTAAAAAGAAAGAAAGAAAAGAAAGAACCAGCTTTAGCTTATTGTAAGTGGAGCTTAATGGGTGATCTTGGTGGTAGCTCAGAGGACCAGAATGCCTAGAGGACTGTGCTAAGAGGACAGGGCTCAAGAGGTTTCAGAAGAGAAGGGAGATTCTATTGGAAATTGGACTAGATTCCTGTTACGTTCTGGCTAAGAGATTGTCTGCATTTTGCTCATGTCTAGAAACTTTCTGTGAAACTGTTTTTAAAAGCAATGGACTTCTGGGGCTGGAGCGGTGGCTCAACGGTTTCGGCACTTGCCTGGCAAGCACGAGGACCCGAGTTCGAACCCCCCAGCACCACATACACAACTAAGTGTTGGAGCAACTAAGGCCATGTGAAAAACTAAATAAAGTTGTTTCTCTCTTTCTCTGTCTCTCTCACTGTCCCTCTCTCTTTAAAAAAAAAAAAAAAGCAATGGACTTCTTAATCTGGTGGAAGAAATTTCTAGGAGGCATAGCATTCAGATGGTGGCATGGATATTGCTGGAAGCTTTTAGCCAAATTTATTGTGCTAATCAGGAGCAGGAAGATCTGAAAAACTTGGGCTTGAAAGATGGTAGGAAACCTGGGGCTAAGGAAATTGCAGTTTTTGAAGGTATTACAGCCACTAAAGAAATTCTAAAGACTTTGTCTAGAGGCAAAAAGAAAGATGGCTTGAGGGTCTCTCAGGAACTGGCAAGACCACATCCATCTCAGGCTCAAGGGAGTAAAAATTCCTTTGAGAAGAGACCAGTGGGACAGGCTGCTTCCACAGGGGGGCCTAGGAAGGTTTTTCAATTTCCTCAGCCACCCACTCAGAGGCCACTGCAGCCATGGTCCCTGGAGGCTTGGCTACTGCTCAAGATGGCAGCAGACCTTGGCGTCAGTCACATGGCTGATTCTATAGGATTGCAGGATGTTGGAGTTAGGGGTCATGGAGGCTTCCACCAAGATTTCAAAGGGCCTAGGATGCCAGACAAAGTCCCTTAGGGTTGGAGTCCCTGCAGGCAGCCCCTGAGAGGACGAGTGCAGATGTGAGGAGCAAGCTGAAGCGGAAATGCAGACCCTTGAAATTAGTAAATACCAGTACCATGGAATATCCGCCAAGGAAAGCTGCAGGAATTGAGCACAGACAAATCAACAAAGAGGCCACAGGGACTGCAACCAGCAAAGCCATAGGGGTGGAGCTTCACAAACCCTTTGGAGGAGACATCCTGATGCTATGTGCTCCAGGTGCGGGACATGGAACTACAAGACTTTTCTTGCCCAACTGGAGTTCAGTCTTGCTTTAGCCCCATCCCTTCTTTCTGTTCCCCCGGTTTTCTGAATGGAAATGTACACTATGTACCTTTATATATTGTACATACGTAACTTGATTTGATGTTTTGTTTGCTTGTTTGTTTTTAAAGGTGCTCATACTGCCAGTTTGCCTTGAGTGTCAGTGGGGACTTCAGACTTTTAGGGGGCAATCTTGGAACTGTTGAGACTATGGACACTCTTGAAGATGGCCTAATGTACTTTGCATTGTCAGATTGTGATGAGCTTTTGGGGGCCAGGGGCAGAATGTTATGGTTTTGATGTGAGGTGTCCACAAAAAGCTCATGTGTGGCAATTCAGGAAGAAGGTAAAGTGATTGGGTTGTGGAAGCCTGGGCCCAAACAATGAGTTAATCCCCTACAGGGATTGGTAAATTTGCAGGCTGGTAGGATGCGGCTGGAGGAGGTGGGTCATTGGGAGTGTGTCTTTGGGTATATATTTTATATCTGGCATGGAGTTTCTCTCTCTGCTCCTGGAGCCATGCCTCCCGCCGTGATGTTCATCCTCACCTCAAGCCCCAAGGAATGGAGCCAACCTTCTACGGACTAAGACCGCTGAAACTGTGAATCCCTAAATAAACTTTTCCTCCTAAAATTGTTCTTGTGAAGTTCTTGAGTCATAGCAAATAAAAAGCTTACTAAAACAAGTTTGAGGTTCAGGTTTTTATTTTGTCCACACCCCGTTGCTCCAGGACTGTTTGTGGAAAAGATTATTCTTCTTCCATGGAATTGCTTTTGCACCTTTGTTCAAAAGTCAGCTCACCAAACAAATATGTGAAAAAAATGTTCAACATTGTTAGCGGTTAGAGAAATGCAAATCAAAACTACACTGAGCTGGTTTAGAGTGGTGACTCAGTGGCATTTGCCTGGCATATGCAAGGACCCAGGTTCAAACCCTAGCACCATGTACACAACTAAGTGTCAGACCAACAGAAACCAGATGAAAAACTAAATAAAATTGATTCTCTCTTTCTTTCTCTCTCACTGCCCCTCTCTCTCTTTGGGTTGAAAGAGAGGAGGGAAAGGGGAAATACTGGGGAATGATATTGGCCAAATTGTATTGTCATATTATGCACATGTATGAATATGTAAAAATGCCACCATTATGTACAACTGTAATGCTTCAATCATTAAGCTTAATAGAATGTCTAGGTCAAAATATCATTTTAGTGGGGCTGGAGTGGTGGCTCAGTGGTTAGAGTGCTTGCCTTGCATGTACAAAGTACACAGGTTCAAACCCCAGCACCCACATACACAACTAAGTGTCGGAGCAACTAGAGCAACGTGAAAAACTCAATAAAAATTGATTCTCTCTGTCTCTCTCTGTCTCTCTGTCTCTCTCACTGTCCTCCTCTCTTTAAAAAATAATAAAACTAAAAACAAATATCATTTTAGTATTTCAGCAGGAGTATTAAAATGTGAATTGCTTTACTTTTTTGCTTGCGTTTCACATATGATGGCCAGAATCTTAATCCTGAGCTGTTCAGAACTGCTAAACAAAACAGCAACCTGAGACACCTGAGTCACTACCATGAGTACTATCTAACTTTATCTGGTTCTTCAGTAGCTTTACATAGCTTTGCTTCTTTATTTTATTAATTTCTTTTTTGGTGCTAAGGCTCCAACCCAAGGCCTAGAGAGTATGCACTCTACCATTCAGCTACACTCTCATCCTCCTATTTTTCTTATAAGACACTGGGTCTCACATGTTGCCCAGGCTGGTCTCCAAATTGTGATACTCCTGCCTCATCCTCCCAAGTATTAACACAGTATTTCATTCACTGAATGGCCTTAACATCATTTCCCAAGTGATATTCTCAGGAACACTAATTTTGAGAGAGTTCAACAGATACTTCTGAAAAATGATTTCATATTATTAATATATGCCTGATTTGGGCATACATAATATCCTTGGAGTAATTCTTAATTCTTCTCTTTCTTTTACTTTCCACCTGAATATTTAAAGCTTATCCAGAGTGATTATTTTCCCTAGCTCTGCTATTACTACTCTAATCCAAGTCACCATCACCTCTTGTATCAATTATTGCAATAGCCTCCCAAATGCTTCCACACAGCAATCAAAGCTTGAAACACAAGTCAGATTATACCATTACACCATTCATGTTGTTCAGAATATTCCACAACCTTCTCATCTCATCAGACTAAGAGCCAAAGACCTTATTATGCCATTCAACTTCCTGTACAGGGAGCAGGGATAGAAAGGTAGGCCCCCTGTGTTTGATCCCCAGTTTCGAAAGAAAAAGAAAGTACCAAGAAAGCACCTTAGGGCTGGAACAGTGGCTCAGCAGTAGAATACTTGCCTGCCTTGTGCAAAGATCTGGGTTCAAAACCCAGGACTACATACACAATTAATTGTCAGAATAACAGCAATGACAACAACAATAAAAAACCCAGATGAAACAAAAAGTAAATAAAATTGACTCTCTCTCTCGCTCTCCTCTCTCTTAAAAAAAAAAAGGTACCTTTAAAGGTGTTCTGACCTCATTTCCTAACAGTGTCCCTTCGTTCATCCCTTCATTCAATGCACCGTAAAATCATTGGCCTTCATATTCCAAAGCACACCAGATACATCTATATGCAAGGACTTTTACACTTAATGTTCCTTATGCCTAAGCTTCTGTTCCCTGTAACTGGAATATTTCCCCCAACACCATGTATCTCCTCTTTCTCCCTTTCTCTCGCCCTCCCTTTCCTATAGCTCTTTGCTCAGATGTGACTTTCACAGTGAAGTTCTTTCTCACCACCCTATCTATAATTTTGACATCACACCAGCAATGTCTATACATCTTCCCCGCCTTATTTTTTTCCTACTTAGCATTTTGTGAATTTCAGTACTTTATGAAATTTCTATGATAAATGTAAATTATAAAATAAGAGCAAAAATTCTTTGATAAATAAAGTCAATCTTCCTCCAGCTATATACTTAATCTTTTTCTTAGCTTTTACAGAAATACTACCAGGAATACTTGTTCTAAGTCTGCAATAAATATTAATCAAATGAAATTTTTTTTTACTTAGTTCATACTAATTCAAATCAGTAAACTATATGTGTGTGTGCGTGTGTATGTGTGTGTAGAGAGATTTTTATCCATCCATCAGTTTATATATATGTATTTCATCTTTGATAAAGTGCCATTTCCTGAAGATCGATCTATCTATATATCTCAGTGACTGAACCCAGGGGCACTTACCACTAAGCCACATCCCCAACTCTTTTTATTTTTTTATTTTGAGACAGAGCCTCACCAAGTTGCTGAGGCTGACTTTGAACTTGGCAATCCTCCTACCTCAGCCACCTGAGCCACTGGGATTATATGCGTGTGCCACCATGCCCAGCAAACTCTATAGTTTTTCTCTCACTTTTATCTAAACATTTACTAAGGTCCCCACTGGGTTACCATATTCGTTCTGGCCTCCAATATATACAACATTAGCTCTATAAATCCCTCCAGTGGCCTACCATTGCTCTCAGGATAAAGAGAAAATCCTAATTTGAAAGACTTCACAAGATCTGTTCCCCATCTCCCTCTCCAGCTCACCTCACATTATGCCCATGTCTGTCCTGTCCCTGAGCCTTTCACAGGCTGTTGCTTACTGAACTGCTCTTCCTTTCCTCTTGGCTCGCCTTACTCGTTGCCCTTCAGATCACAGCTATGAGTTATTTCCTCTAGAGTTTGCATGTTGTAGAAATTGTGAGTATCATACAGGCTTTTCCTACCTCCTTTTCCTTACTGGCACAGACTGACTCCTACTATAATACGTGTAGAGTAAGTGAACAAGTGAATGAAGCTAACTAGAACTTTAAAAATGTCAAAAATAAGGGAAAAAAGTGCCTTTCTTGCCTATTTTTGCTTAGAGAAAGCCGATAGGAAGTATGCTCAATGTGTTTGTTCTCTTGGGTCTGTGGATCTCATTGCTTTCTAAAATTTCATCTTTGATCAAGTGCCATTTCCTAAAGACCATGGTGGGATATTCAGGATAAAGACTCTGTATTGCTGGAAACAGACCTGAAAGCATAAATCTACTCTTTACTAGTTTTGCATTAAAAAATTAATAACCCCCTTCATTTCCTTGTTTCTCACATTTCAAGTACTGGATATACCTGAGATTGGAACAGAAATAATTTGCTTTGTGCATTTACTTTTTACAATTTCATTCAAGCCATAGATTATACCAATAAGCTTAACAGAATATCTACGTTTGAATACCATTTTATTGTTTCAAATAGGAACATTAAAATGTGAATCAACCTTACTTTTTGCTTGCATTTCGTGCATGGTGACCAAAAGGAACATTTAACTTATTCTTTCTGATAGCATGTGAAATTTACAATGGATTTGAAGCTGTCTGTTTTTAATTTTTCCCCTTTCACGTGGGTCTTTAATAAAGCATCCAGAAAAAAAAATAAATGAAAACCAGACATTTCTATCAGAAGTTGCACATACAATCACTATAGACATGACAAAATTCCACCATCACTTGCTGGCCAAAAACTAATTTTTAAAATCACATCTTATTTTTCTCTGCTAATTTAATTGAAAACCTTGAATTAATATCTTATCATGCTAAAAATTGTCATAACTGGGAGGGGTTGCTGAGACTTTGGCAACCAATGAAATAATTTCTACCTAGAGTAAGGAACTGCCAGTTGAAATCATCTTTGGAAAACAAAAGATACAATCAAAATTCCTAAGAATGAAAGGAATTTTCCCACATAAATTTGATCACATGCTCCTCACACTGTCAAGTTTCAGGCCTAAATTTTCAACTGCTTATGTGGCATTCTCAAACTTAGCATGTAGAAAACCAAACTAATTATATTTCTTCCCTTTTTCTTACTCCAAGCAAATCTGTCTCTACCCTCTAGTGTTCCCTATCTTGGCAAAATACCACCATCTTTCTTCCAATAGAATATGTCATCAACTACAAAATGCATCATTATCTTCTATACTATTAAGAAAGGGAAAAAATGCAGCAACTTAACCATGACACCAATTATATAACTTGATTTCAGAGAGGGAAAATGCATAGATCAGAAGCAAAGAAACTTAGTAATCTGCTACTCCCAGGTATTTTCTCCTCTTTGTCCTCAGTATTAGAACCTGTTATTTGTTGCTTGTTATTTTATTTTATCTTTTAGTGATCTGTACAAGAAAGACTTTTTTATCAGCTTCTTTATTGCTGGGAATAGTCATATGAGTAGATTCTGGCCAATTAAATATAAAAAGAAATATCGTATGACAACTTCAGTGCAATCTCCTTTAAACACAATTCACATCCTCCTCTCCTAGTCCTTTATCCCTGCCACATTCTGCAACCTAAAAGCAAATGTGGAAACTCAGATCATGAGGACAAGATCTATGCTCTTTGGTGAAAGAATAATGAGGTAGAAGGAACCTAGATATTAACTATCCTTTGATTAAAAAACAAAGTCATTTATTTTTAATCACCATTTATTTGCTCTCCCCTCCCTTATACACAATACCCTTGCTTTTTCCAAATTTTTTGTACTCAGCAAAACCATCACCTATAGGCTGGAGTGGTGGTTCGGCAGTTATGACGTTTGTCTGGCGTGTGCAAGGATGCCAGTTCAAACCCCAGCACCATGTACATAATGAAGTGTTAGTGCAAGAAGACACTTGAAAAGTTAAATAAATTGATTATCTCTCTCTCTCTCTCTCACTGTCCCTTTCTCTTTAAAATATAAACAGACAAACAAAACCTATCACCTACATTAAATCCAACTCTCTATTCTCCACCTGCACCCTTACAATTTTACATGACTAGGGAAGAGCACTGGACCACAGCAAATTTATTTCATTTGAGCACAAACCTCAATTTTGCCCTAATACTACTTGGTGATCTTATTAAACTTCCCCATACCTTTATCTTCATTCAATTTCTCACCTTATTTAGATGGATCTTTCGTGTCTTTTTTTTCTCACCTCAAACCTCTGTTACTGCTTTCTCCTATCTTCACTTCTTGCTGATGACTTCTTACTTCACTGGGAAAATTAAAATAATCAGAAGAACACTTGTTCAGATACCCAATATCCTATCATATCACTTACCAGCAGCTATACTCACACACTCTAACTTTCCTCCTGTTACCATAGAAAAACTATTCCTGCTACTATCAAAAACTAATCCCTCCACTTATTCACAAGATCCAATCCCATCATGAACTATCTACCTAAGATCTGTACCTTCTCTTTTTTTATTATTTTTATTAATGCATTATAGTTTTCCATAATGTTGGGATTAGTTGTCACGTATTCCTAGATGAACACAATTCAGCAATACAATTTGTTCAATATCCCCCACCCCACATCCCTCTACCTCCCTCCTCCCAATCCCCTGATCCCTTGCCTTTCTTTTGGGTCCTTTATGGTTCCTAAAAACCCAAATACAGTGACATAATTCTTATACCTATGAAGAACATTTTATAGGTATATATGGCTATAGTATATATAGGGACATTTATAATTGCTTGGAATGTACCTTGCTTTATTTTAGTTCCAACATTTCCCCCTCTCCTCTGTTCCTATCATCCCTTGTTATTCCTCAAAATATTTGATGATAGGATTAAACATTTATGTTTTTGTACAGGTATGCAGCATAGCTTGTTCAAATATCTTATGAATTATATTGCAACTGTATGTCATAAATATTAACATTTTGCATTTTTGTTCTATAGATCTAAAACATGAATTTGTCTACTTTACTCCTGAGCCTGGGTTTAGGTTCAACCTCCACAAATGAGGGATACCATTTGGCCCTTGACTCTCTGTGTTTGACTAACTTCGCTCAGCATGATTTCTTCCAATGGCATCCATTTACCTTCAATAGATGCAATATCATTGTTTCTAGTAGCTAAGTAGAAATCCATTGTATGTATATGCCAGAGCTTTTGGATCCATTCATCCAGTGAGGGGCACCTGGGTTGGTTCCATAATTTAGCTATTGTAAATTGAGCTGCTATGTACATGGATATTGCTGTGTCACTGTAATGTGCTGATTCTAATTCCTCTGGGGAAAAAACCCAGAAGAGGGGTTAGCTGGATTGTATGGTGGATCCAACCCTAATTTTTTGAGGAGAATCCACACTGCTTTCCAGAGTGGCTGGACCAGTCTGCAATTTCAACAAAAGTGTGCTAGTATTTCTATCTACCCACAAAACCCCTCCAGCATTTGTTACTGTTTGTATTCTTCATCTTTGCCAGTCTGATGAGAGTGAGATGAAATCTTAAAGTAGTTTTGATTTGCATTTCTCTGATTGCCAGTCATTTAGAACACTTTCTCGTGTATTCATTGGCTTGCTCAGTGTCCTCTGTTGAGAAGTTTCTGGTTAGCTCTCTGGCCCATTTATTGATTGGATTGTTTGTGTTTCTGTTATTGAGTTTTTTTAGTTCTACATAAATTTTGAATATTAGTCCCCTGTCAGAGGGATCACAGGCCATGATTCTCTCCCATTCTGTAGGTTGTCTCTTGACTGTTTTGACTATTTCCTTGGCTGTACAGAAACTTTTTAGTTTAATGGCATCCTGCTCATTGATTTTAGACTGTAATTCTTTCACTTTAGGATTCTTGTTTAGGAAGTCATTACCTACTCTCATATGCTGGAGTGTTGGTCCTAATTTTTCTTCTAGCAGATGTATGGTAGCTGGCTTAATTCCTAATTCCTTCATCCATTTAGAATTGATTTTTGTGAACAGTGAGAGATAAGGATCTAATTTCAATTTTCTGCAAGTGGCTGTCCAGTTTTGTCTCTCTTCCATGTTATATTTTAACCCCTTTGTCAAAGATCAGATGTTTAAAGATCTGGGGCTTTGTCTCAGAGGCTTCTATTCTACTCCATTGATCTTCATTCCTATTTTGATACCAATACCATGCTATTTTTAATACTACAGTCCAACAGTATAGTTTTAGATCTGTTATTGCAAAACCACCTGTTTCATCTTTCTTGCTTAGTAATGTTTTGGCTATTCTGGGTTTCTTATTGTTCCAAAGGAATTTGAGAATTGCTTTTTCTATATCTACAAAGAATGACGTTGGAATCTTGATGGGGATTGCATTGAATCTGTACAGTGCTTTTAGCAGAATGGCCATTTTAACGATATTAATTCTGCTTAACCAAGAGCATTGGAACACCTTTCCATCTTCTCAGGTCCTCTGTAATTTCTGTTTTCAGTGTTTGATAATTTTCATTGTAGAGGTCTTTTAATTCTCTTGTTAGATTAATTCCCAAGTATTTTATTTTAGAAGATATTGTGAATGGGACCGATTTTCTAATATCTTCTTCTCTATTATTGTTGGCATATAGGAAAGCCATTGATTTATGGGTGTTGATCTTGTAGCCTGCTATTTTGCCAAATCTGTTTATAAGCTCTATCAGTTTTCTGGTGTTTTTTGGCTCTTCCAGATATAGGATCATGTCATCAGCAGAAATTTGACTTCCTGTCTTCCTATTCTTATCCCTTTGATTTCTTCCTCCTGTCTGATTGCTCCAGCCAGGGTCTCGAGGACTATATTGAATAAAAGTGGTGAAAGCGGGCAGCCTTGTCTTGTGCCTGAGTTCAGAGGAAATGCTTTCAACCTTTCTCCATTTAGTATTATACTAGCTGAGCGTTTGGCATACATGGTCTTTACAAAGTTAAGATAAATTCCTTTAATCCTTATTTTCTCTAGAGTTTTTTTTTTTTAAGAGAGAGAGACAGTGAGAGAGAGAGAAAGAGAGCAAGAAATAATTTTATTTAGTTTCTCATGTGGCTTTCTTTGCTCCGAGACTTCGCTGTATACGTGGTGCTGGGGTTTGAATCGGCATACTCGCACATACTGGGCAAGCGCCATAACTGCTGAGTCACCGCTCCAGCCCTTGGCTAGAGTTTTGAGCATAAAAGACTGCTGGATTTTATCAAAGGCCTTTTCTGCATCTATTGAGATGATCATATGGTTTTTGTCCTTAATTCTGTTGAAGTGATGAATTACATGTATTGATTTGCGTATGTTGAACCAGCCTTGCATACCAGGAATGAAGCCCACTTAATCATGATGAATTATTTTCTTGATTTGTTTTTGAATGCAGTTTGCAAGAACCTTATTAAGGATTTTTGCATCAATATTCATCAGGGATATTGCTCTGTAGTTTTCTTTTTTTGATGTGTCTTTGTTGGGTTTTGGTATCAGAGTTATGGTTGCTTCATAAAAAGTGTTTGGGAGAGTTCCCTCTTTTTCATTTTCTTGGAATAGCTTAATGAGGAGAGGTGTTAGCTCTTCTTTAAAGGTGTGGTAAAGCTCTGCAGAGAATCCATCAGGTCCTAGGTTTTTCTTCTTTGGCTGTACCTTCTCTTTAACCAGTAAATATTCTACTCTCTGTTGGAACATTCTCTCTGGCTCACAGGCACGGTGTTATTTTTCTGATTTCAAAAAGAATAAATTATTTTGATCAAGTTTATTCCACCAACTATTGTCCTATCTCTTTGAGACAGTACTCCTCTAACAAGTTGTATGTATATCCTACCTCAATGCTTCTCTCTTCAACCCACTTGAGTCATAATTCCCCTCTTTTGAAGCCTCTCCTTCAAGGTTATCAGTATTCTTTGTATTGTTAAAAAACAAGAATCAATTCTCATATTTTTTATTATTTGACCTACTGCTTGACACAATTGTCTGCTCAGTGCTCAATACATTTGTTTTACAGGACATTATACTGTCCTGGTTTTCCTACCAGTTTGCCTGGAGTGTCCAGGACTCAGTCTTCATTCTGCTTTTCTTCTACCTTCATGATGTAATCCAGTCTTATGGTCTTTAAATTTAATCCGTACACTACCGACTCCCAAGTTTTTATCTCTTGCCCAGTCCTTTTTCATGACTTGAAAAATTGTATTTTTACCTGTTTATTTTCTTGCTTGGACATTTAGTATATGCTACATATCTAATGAGTCCGAAACTGAACTCCCGCTCTCTTTAAAATTTGTTAAACCCATAGACATTTTTCCTATTCTAACCTTACCCTTTGGGTTATTCAAGCTAGAATCTCTGGAGTTTTCCTTGACTCCTCCCTTTCTCCTTGGAATACTTGTAGTGAAACGTGTGAGATGGTTCTGAAAAATGATCCCATATTACAGAGTGGCCACAAAGGCTTTATATGTGAGACTTGACAACAGTCAAAGACTTAAAAAACAGTCTCAGAAAACTGCTTTAATGACTGTTGCCTTTCATATTAAGATGTCCAGAAGAACTTTGGGGAAAAAATGTGCCAATATTAGAGAGCATGGTGATATTCACATTATCAGAGTCTTCCTTAACTCCCTTCCTTTCTCAGTACTAGGAATTGAACCCAGGGGAATTTTACCACTGAGCTAAATCCCCAGTCCTTTTTATTTTTTGTTTTTAGACAGATTCTCTCTGAGGTGCTGAAGCTGGCTTTGAACTTGCAATCCTCCTGAGTGGATGGGATTACCAGAATGCATGTAGAGTACCATGCCTAACTTTAATTCCTTTCCTTATTACCCCAATAATTTCCTTTGTCACTGCCTTCAAAGTATAACAATATGACTACTTCTCAATACATCTATCGCTATCACATAGGTCCAACCTGTCATCAAACCTCTTGCCTGGATTCTCCAAGTCTTTTCAGCATGTCTGTTGTCTTTCATTTTCCTCCTTGCAGCATATTTTCAATGCAGCTGCCATGACGGTTTTCTCAAAATGTAAGGCAAGTCATGTCACTCCCTTGTTCTATACCTTCCAATGGGTATTCACATTGCAGTTGATCTGCTCTATTACTTCTCTTACACTATCTCTTACTATTCTTTCCATCCTCAATCTTATTTTTCTTTAGCATTCCAGATATGTTCCCATATTAAGGTTTTTGCTCTCATTGTTCCATCTCCCTGGAATACACTTAGCCCACATATCAACATGGCTAATTCCCTCCTGAAACCTTTGACCAAAGTTGCCTTTTTAGTGTTTGCCTGATAAATATATTAGTCAATGTCCTGACAGGAAAATAAACTACTTTAAGTATTTCAAATAGACCATATTTAATGTAGGGGGGTTGTTTATACAGGTGACTGAATTGCTGAGAAGTCAAACTAGGAAGATGTTAAGTCAATTCAGATATTAGAATCAGCAAATGTGAGGCAGGAGCAGTGGCTCAGTGGTCAGAGGGTTTATCTGGCATGCTCAAGGACTAGGATTTGAACCCCAGCACCACATACATAACTAAGTGTTGGAGAAACAAAGGCCAGATGAAAAATGAAATAAAATTGATTCTCTTTTTCTCTCTCTTCTATCCCTCTTAAAAAATAAAATAAAATAAGTGATCAGCAGAATGTGATATTACCTCTAGCGCCAAAGCACCACAGGTAATTTGTGGTGTGACCAGAGCTCCAAAGTCTAGATATTCAAGGCAATCTGAAAATAGAGCAAGGACTGTTCAGTAGGAGCTGGGATCAGAGAGGGAGTGATGTCCAGCAGGAGCTAGAATCATGGAAAAAATGCAAGCATTGCCAAGGCTAAAACCACCCCCAAGCCAGAGAGGGGGATGGGGTAGAGTGGGGAAAATACGGAAAACTATTCCTAACTTCACCTTTAATCAGACATTTGTTTTCAGTAGCTAAGCCTACTTAGAAGCTGGAGGGTAAGGGGAGGGAAGGAATCTTAACGGTGAGCTGGGGAAGGCCCCTTTTACAACCTTTTCCAAAATTAAAAGCTCCCAACTGTCCATACCTTCAACTTCCTACCAATCTGCCTTATCCTCTTTTACTTTCTTGTGTACCAGGATTCCTAGTTGTAAGGGGTAAATACCTGTTGTGTCTATCGAAAAGGAAGTTAATGAAAACATATTGGATAGGGAATAGAATCACGGGGTCTGAAGAACTAAACTAAATGTAAATAGAGCAATAACAGGGGAAGCTAGGTAAAGAGTACTACCAAAGTTAAGTCATGTCACAAAAACAAGTCCCACAAGGACTCCAGCATTGTTCTAAATGCAGATGCACTGCTGCCCAGACCTCACTGCTAAAGTTATGGTCACTGCTGTCTGTGAAACTGGACCCACCGCCACCACTCCTACCACCTGACTCCATAATTTGGTTCTCCACTGCCCAGGATCTTTAGTATGAGCGACTCTCTAGCCAGGAACCTTGGCAAACATGTCTGCATGCCTGAATGTGAGTACATTGCTCTTTTTCACTTGCTTGCTAAAAGTACTCTAAACTTTTTCCAGTCAATTCTGCTAGTGAGACAGGCGGAAAAGTTAGGCAGTCAGAGTTGTAGAATGTTTGAGTCAATTAAGGAAAAACTGGTCCTTTTTCTTTTAAGATTAATTTGACATCCCCCAATGCTAGTAAGAAGGGTCTGGCAAGGTGGGTCCAGATGCAGATATTCCCTTCTACTAAGCATGGTGCCACATTCTTGCTATTGATGTCTGAGGTACAAACCCAAGGCTGGACCCAACCAGAATTTCCCCAGCCCATGTCCTAGGTTTGGGGGAAGGGAGAGGATGACCAATTGAAGGGTGAAGTTCCTATGAAAATGACAAACCTAACTGCCTCTTCAGCTCTGTCCCCTTCTCCCATTCTGGGGGAAGTCTGCTCTTTTCCCTATACTTTGCTTTCTATTATTTTCTTAAAATAAAATCTATCTAGTATGCTTGCCTCGGTGTCCCTCTGTTTCATTCTTGTCTCCGGGGGACACGAACCCAACTTCTACCAAACCTCCATCACTAGTGCTACAGATTCTGTGGTTCCACTCTCTTCCTTCAGGTTCTCTTTGGAGACAGTTTTAGTATGTGTTTTGCTTCTGGATATCGTGATTCAATTTCTTTCTAGATTCTGATGTTTACTCGTTGTTTGATTCCCAACCACTAAGCTAATGTCATCTAAGTTTTTACTTTCAACAGTGAGTCACTTACAGTATGAAAGTGTAATGATTAAAACATAATATAATTTTTTCTCACTCACATAAAGTCCAATATACATATTGCTTATTATTGATTCTCCTCTAAAATGTTTCTGGAATGAAGGCTTGTTCCAGCTTGTGTCTCAGCCTTCTTCTTCATGAGTTTTCAAAGTCGCCAGGCTCTGAACCATGTTGACAGATGGGGAAAGGGCATAAAAGACCATGTATGAGAGACTTTTATGGGCCAGAACTGGCAGTGAAGCACATCCTATTAGTTAAATACATCCTATTAGCTAAAGCTCAGTCACATAATTACACCTGGCTGTAAGGGAGGCAGGGATGTGTGGTCTAGCTGTGTGCCTGAAAGAAAGAAACAAAGAAAGGAAGAAAGAAACAGATTTTTTGAGAAGCCTGCCAGTCTCTGCTATGTTTGGTCACAGAAGTGACAAGATTTGCTCAGTTCTCAGTTATTCACCAATTTGTGGAAAATGTAAATGTCAGTAATCTAAATAACATTGTGTATTGGACTTTGGGAGGTATGTTCTGTCTGCATTTGAATATGTATGTGCTTGATATTCTTGTACTACCCCTTTAACCAAATAGCATGTACTTTATAGATATTATTCCTACAAGGCCAAAAGACTGATCAATTTTGCCAGTTAGTCTCCCTTGAAATCATTTGCAGACTAATCTAACGACTAATGTTTGGAGCTATTTCAACAAATTTATTGTTGAGCAGATTAAATGTAGAGTAAGTGTATTGTGTAATGTGTGATACAATAAGTAATCAGTCAGTATAGAATCAGAAATCATCTGGTCATTTCCCTTAATTTTAAGATGACTGTTTTGTGCTTATTCTATTATACTGTTGGTGTTGGTAGTTATTTAACATGAAAAGAATATTTTCAAGAAATGAAAAAGAAATACTGCTAAGTATTTAAAAGTTTTTTAAAAAGTCTTACAACTTTTTTTATGGTTAATTCAACTTTGAAAAATTGCTTCAAAATCTAATTGTCACCAATTTTTGTAAAAAATTTTAAAATGAAGAACATGATAAAAATTGTCAACAGGTTCTCCAGGCAGATTAGATTTGTCTCTTAAAACCTCATTAGGAGAGAAGCTAGTAATTTTACATGCTGCGTCTTCTCTTTCCTCATAGCACTGGAGTTACCTCGTTTAAGGAATTAAAAAATTCAGCAAGAAGAGTCGCTGATATATTTCCAGAAGGAATATTAATTTCTGGAAGACATCAAGATTCCAAAGTTTGCCTTGAAATCATCAGTTAATAACGTGGCCCAATTGCAACAATTGAGGAGAGCAGGATGGAGCTATCCCATGCCACTAAAAGGCTTAGCATACTAATGGCCCTTTGACACTACCAGCCATTCAGAAATCAGACTTTGTCATGCTGAAGAATAGACCCCTCACCCCCAACAGGAAGCATTGGGGAGGCAAACGTGACAGTAATTCCCTGTCAGATAAAACTGAGGTATTGTTTTGGATTCCATCATATGTGAAAAGAATTACCCAGTCATAAATTTAAAATATACTTTCTTTACCTGTTAGTCATTCAGTGTTAGAGTTAAGTATTTGTGACAGATTAACAACTTTCAGAATCTAGGTGTTTTTGAACAGGTCTTGGAAATTGGAATAGGGCCACCTGCTATATTTTGGTAATCTAAGTATTGCTAAAGATCACAAATAAAGCAAGGGAAGGGAGAGAAAACCAAGATTCAAGTACTTTCTACATTTCATTACCCGGAAAGCAGAAAATAATGTGAGAAAAGAAGTCATGGTAAGGAATCATCTGCTTCGAGGTACTTTTCTCTGTATTTACATAATTCTAAATGAGCTGGTATTAATGCGCAACAAAACACAGAAACAATTCAGTGCAAAGGCAGCATAGAAACCTAGTAACAGCCCATGGAAACTGAGGGAGTGGGGAGACTCGCACATTAACACATCAAAACTAATTTGAAGAGGATTTAATTGATCTGTGGGTTGTCAAAGGAAGACTTCAGCTTGTAAATTACAAGTGGTTGTCTGCTCATTACCTTTTTTCTTTTGAGAATAGAGTGGAAAGATATAATCGTAGTGCTTTCCCTGTTTTTATTTATTTATTATTTCCTACTTTAATCATGTATTAGTACCGTATTTTGCCCAATTATCTTTTGTTCGAATCATTTTTCAAAAGGGGAAATATTTATTTCAGAGTGATTATCTCTTGTGCCATGAAAGAGGAAAAAACAGGTTCAAATCAGGGAGACTTCATCAAAGAGACATGTAATCCCCATTGTGTCTGTGTATTCTTCCCATTAGTTTAGAGAATGTGATAAATATCTCTTTGAATCAAGCACTGCCACTTACTTTTCTCAGGCTCCAACAATTTAAATGTGGTGCAAAAGCAGGGTTTTCAGATACAGTAATTTATTTACTACATTAAGTTGCTTTTGAAAACTAAAAAAACTACTTGTATTTCTTTTTAAAATGCTCCTTTGGGTAGAGTAGATTAATTTCTCTCTGTACATTTATTGAACTGTGATTTTTTTGGCAGGGAGAAAAATAAAATAAGATTATTGTTTGTGGCTCAACACGTTACAATGAACTCAATAAACGAATAAGTCCAAAAGAAAAAAAGAAACGTTTAAAGGTTTTATTTAGCATCCAAAGCACTTCGCAGACTCAGCAGCAGCTACATTCTCATGCAAGAGTAAATATCAGAGTTTTTGAACAGCACATGGATGTTACTTTTTCTCAATTGCTCGGTTACTTCAAATTCAAAAAGAGTAATTTCTAAATTTGAATTTTGTCGTGATCATCTTTATCAAGTTGCCACGTGGTTTTAATTTAATGCTCATCAATTGGTATCTTTATTATTTCATTTCTCTGTCTTCTTGAGATACACTGGGTAATTTTGTTTTCTTTTGAAAAAAGAAGAGTGATCTAAATTAGAGGTAGGGTTTCAATTATCCGAAGGCTTTTTTGGAAGCCCCCCCCTTTTTTTTTAAATTTTGAGGACTGTGAGAACAGTTTTTTAACTAGTATATTATAATCATACATAATAATGGGGTTCATTTTGAAATATTCATAAAGGCATATTACATAATTTGCTCCTTTTCAGTCCTTGGTACTTTTAGATTCCCTGACATCCTCTCTTCCCTAATGAGACAGTTTTCTTAAGAGAAGAAAAGTGCATACTTTACCGGATTCCATTGTCTGGAGAATAGTTACGTATTTAGTTATACATTACAAATTTTGTTTGTTGTCCAAGGAGGGAAAACACCTTATTTTAAAAATAAAATTTGATATTGTAGGTGATTTGTAAATATCTGGGGCCTTATTCATTTGCTAGTATCTGTAAGCATTTTTAATTTTATAAAAAATCTATAGCAAAAGTTTAAATTGAGCATACCAATAAGATCATCTTACATACAAAAATCTTTTGAAGTAAAAAATTTTCATCACTGTTGTCCCTAATTTTCTTTTTGATGTGTTCAAATTAAAATACTTAGTGAATAATGTCTATGTTTCAGTTCACCCTACCAGTCCACGTTTTTCTCTCTTAAATCTTATTTTAATTGCAAGGACTTGTGAAAAGCACTGGTAAAAATGAAAAATACTTTAACAGCGTAAAAGCTAATGCCTTCTATGACATTCTCATCCTGTTTTCCTTCCCTGTGCTGCAGTTTCCAACAGGGCTAAGAACCCCTGAGCAAAGTTGGAACCTCATTTTACAAGACCATCTGGTTCCCTGGTGATGCTGATTTTGCCCTCTGTATCCTCCAGAGTGACTTGCTTCTCCAGGGGAAGAGGATGGTGAGCACCCCGTTCCCTCAGCCTACAGGCACTCAAATCTACAAGAAAAAGCTAGCCAGCTGCTTCTTGGAGCATCAATTTTAGTCCAGGATAAGTAATAGTGAACTTCATTTTGCATTGAAAATACAAAATTATGAAATACAATGTAAAATTCTCATAATTGTTTAGAACAAAATTAAAACTTTAAAGAAATTTCACGGTTAAAAAGATCTTCCTGGGCTGGAGCAGTGGCTCAGCGGTTTCGGCGCTTGCCTGGCAAGGAGGAACACCCGGGTTCAAACCCCAGCACCATGTACACAACTAAGTGTTGGAGCAACGAGGGCCATGTGAAAAACTAAATAAAGTTGTTTCTCTCTTTCTCTGTCTCTCTCACTGTCCCTCTCTCTTTAAAAAAAAAAAAAAAGAGACCTTTGGGCTATCTTCTTCTCAAGTTCATTCTTTCTCTACTGTTAGTGTCCCCAAGTAGGAAAGTGCAAGACACCTTGAATTAAAACAAAGAAATGTGAAATAATTTTTCCTTTTTAACTTTATGGCAGTTCATGTATATATTGTTATCATCAATGAATTCTCCTCATCCAAATTCTATCTCCAAAACTTGGGCTTTTGAACAAGAGACATCCCAGAACAGCAGCAATAACTCAATTAAATCCAAATTGAGTGCTTCATTGTATTTCAAGATGATTGCATTACTTAGCCACATGTTGAGAGATAATGTCATTTTTGTTTTTTCTTATTTCTTAAAAAAAGAAAAGGGGCTGGAGCGGTGGCTCAGAGGTTATGTGCTTGCCTGGCGTGTGCAAGTATGTGAGTTCAAACCCCAGCACCACATACACAACGAAGTGTTCAAGGAATGAAAGTCACATGAAAAACTAAATAAAAATTGTTTCTCTCTTTCTCTCTCTCTCCCCTCCTTTCTTTAAAAAAAAAAAAAGAAAACGAAAATTTTTCACTACTTGTAAAAAAAAGTTTTTTTTGAAAACATAAATAATACAGGAAAAGACCCTAGGTGTTATCACCATGAGATTAACCCTGTCTATTCAACAAGCTAATTATTGGGTACTCATTGCACAACCGAGAAATCTTTCCATATACACACAAAAACAATTTTATATTCATAGGAACATATCATACACTCTGTTCTATTACTTGCTTTTATAATAAAAAGTGTCACAGACAACAAGTACTTGTCTATATCATCACTTTAAATAGTTACCTAATAGTCCTTCATACAATCCTAGATTGTTTATGTAGCCATGTATTATGAGTTTCCTTGATTTCTTAATGGAGAGATTGATGTGAGGATATCAATCACATCAATTGATGTGAAAGAGTGATGTCTTCACATCAATCTCTTGGAGACTAGAGCCTTCTTAGGTTTACTCCAAAACTGAGTATTTCTGTCCTCTCATGACTTTTCAACTGAAGAATGGAAATGATAGTTCTTATACATATTTGTGAGTATGTGTGTGTGTGTGTGTGTATGTTTGAAGTATGTTGTATTCGTTTTTTGTCATATTCATTTTTAGACTTCATTTCAATTAAAACAATCCCCTCCAAAGTTTAGGATAAGAAAGACTAATGCCTTTGCCAGTTCCACCAAATGGGGTTTTGCCCATCTAGCCTACATAATTCGCCAGCTTACCGCAGCCACTTCCTTTAAAAGATCTCCTTCAGAACTGTTGCCACTGTCTTGAGGATAAATACACCTAACTGGATCTTAATTCTCAGCATATTTGCACAACTTCAGCATGTCTTCCTTGGTTATTCTTATCCTTTTCTTTGTGCTTCATCTTCTCATGGAGTTAGTCACCCAAACTGAATTCCTTTGGGGAGACTGTATGCACATTTTCTGCATAATCTCTTGAGGTTAAAGGCTTTGAGGACCTCTTTACATAATGGGTGAAGAGAGTGCTTTGACTACAATTGTCTTAATCCTTAAGATGTTTTGTGTGTCATGAATGGGGAAGCCATCATTTCTTCTAAGGCCTCCTGGGACAGGATCTGTAAGATATTTGCTTCTCAGTGATTTTATTGAGTAATTCATTGAATGGATGAAGTTAATAATTACTCAATAAGCTCATGTTAAATAAATTCTCTGTAACTATAGTTTAAGGTTAATTAACATCCACAGGTAATATCTAAGCATATATGCTAATGTTTCATAATGAAGAGAGCATTTGTTGAGGTAACTAATTTTTAAAATTGATGATATTGGTTAAACGCAGTATTCATAGATGTATTTGACATATTGAAAAAATTTCTAATGAAGGGAAAGTTTACTTTCTGGTCTTTTAAATAAGAGATAATACTTTGCTTAACAATTATTTTGTTATTAATATCAACATCTGAAACCAGAGTTCATGCAGGAGTCGGTTATAAATAGAATCATAAAATAATTTTGTGCCGTTTGTAACAGCTAGATTGAACGCAGAATCAAAGGAACAGTCTCTCCTTTGTTTCTTAAATTGTTCCCAAAAGAAAATTCATAGACTCACATCTCTCCTCCAGTTACTTAACCTGCAGAACATTGTCAAATATAATTGATATATTTAAGAACACAGAAGCCCAATGGAGATATTGGATTTCTCTTTCTAAAATACTTCTTGTAAAAGAGACTTCAAAATTTCTCCAGAATGCAACTTCCTTTAGGCAATAAAATGAACAAGGTGACTTCTTAAGGTTCCCTTTACCCTCATATCAAGGAGGTCCTAGCAGGCCATCTCAGCTTCATTTACCTGTGTCTTATTTTTAATCTTCTCTAGAGATAGATGAAGCATGGCATTTTTGGTGGTTTAGTTACAATTCTCCAAAAATTTGATTTCTAGAATCTGTTTCTTATTCCATTTTGATTTGGCTCTGGACATGTAGCCAAGACCAATTTGAGATTTTTTTTGGAAAATCACCTGCAATTCTTCTAAGATTACTCATTTGTTACTTCATTGTGAATCCAATTCCAATCTGATTAAACTTAAAAAATAAGTTTAAATTATTATTAAAGTAACACATGCCTATCATAACATATTTAATATCATACACACGAATAAATTAAAATTGTCTACAGTGTTATCATCCAGAGATAACCACTATAGGCATTTTGATGAAATATTTTTCTAGTCTTTTCTCCCTAAGTATGTGATTTTTTTAGAGAGAGGGAGAGAGTGATAAAGAGAGAAAGGGAAAATCAATTTCATTTATTCATTTGGCCTTTGTTTCTTGGACACTTAGTTTTATACCTAGTGCTGGGGTTTGAACCCAGGTCCTCACACATGCCAGGCAAGTGCAGCAATTGCTGAGCCACCACTACAGCCCTCGTAATTTTTTTGTACGTATATCAATTCAAATTTTCTGTTTATCTACATTGAAATATATTTGTAGCTCAGTTGTAGAGTATTTGCCTAGCATGGGTAAGGCCCTGGATTCAATTCCCTAAAATGGATTCTTAGGTATGGAATCATTAGATATAAGCACACAAATTTTTTTTCCCCTCCAGTGCAGGGGATCAAACCCAGGACCTTGTGCAAGCCAGATAAGTTATTCCACTGAGCTATATTCCCAGCCTGAGTATGAATATTCTTAAAGGTCTTGAATCATGTTGCCATATTGCTTTGAATAGAGTTGTACCAATTTATATCTTTCCAATCTCTGTGTGTGTGCACACATGGCCACACATGCTTGTTTTTTGGCTCTCTTGCCTGCATTGAATTTTCATTCAATTTAATACCCTACTAATTTGATTCTCCCGCAATAGATATGCCCAAATCCTTTTTTTTTTTTTTTTTGTTAAGAAAGAGGGACAGTGAGAGAGAGAAAGAGAGAAGCAATTTTTATTTAGTTTTTCATGTGACTTTCATTCCTCTGACACTTTGTGGTGCTGGGGTTTGAACTCATGTACTCGCACATGTCCGGCAAGGGCCGTAACCTTCTGAGCCACCATTCCAGCCCGATATGCCCAAATGCTAATCCTTGAAATCTGTAAATATTACCTTCTATGGCAAAATGGGGAATATTGCCTTATATGGTAGAAGATGTGATTAAGAAACAATTTTTTTGTTCTCTTTGTGATACTGGAGATTGAACTCAGAGGCACTCTACTGCTAATCTCTATTCCCAGCCCTTTCTATTTTTTATTTTGAGACAGGGTCTTGCTGAGTTGTCCAGGCTAGTCTAGAACTTGTGATTCTCCTGCCTAATTCTCCTGAAAAGCTAGAATTACAGGTCTACGTGGCCTGCCTGGAAGTAAATCCTTAAAATGTGATTGAAAAGAAGCTGATCTGGATGAATCAGAGAAGAATGGTTTCTAAGGACAAAGCTATAAATTGTGTAAAAGTATAGAACAATTTTTTTTTAAAAAAAATAAAGACTCGAAATGTCCTTTAGCAAAAAAAAAAGAGGTTTTTGTTAGCAGTGTAACCCATGGAAGGTACACTGCTCAGATTTTTCTTCCAGACAGAACTTGGCAGCTAACACAAGTGCAGTGAGTGGATAGAGTCCAGGTGTTAGCACCCTTAGGAGTCGCCTCAGCTTTCAGACCAAGTCCAAACTCTTTTTGAGAAGGCTTGGCCAATGATAGAGGCATTGAATGAGGACATTTCCTTGCCTCAAAGTGACCCCTTGGACTAGCCAGGAATTTTCTAGGTCTTGATCACCGTATAAAGGTTTTTCATGCTCAAATCTTGCAAATCTTGATTCCTTTCCATTTTACATTTCCCAAACAAAGCTCTTGCTCTCTTAGCTCTGTCCAGTCTTGTGTGACAGAGTGATTTTGCAAAAGCAGTTTCCATGGAGTTACAGGAATTGGAGAAATGGAAGAGTGAATGCATAGTGAAATTCAAAACATTCAATGATGCAGAAGAAGGGAGAGAAAGAAGCTGGAGTAGGACTTGAGATAACAGGGCTTCTTTCAAAACATGGGATAAGAATGAAATGATTAAGTCTGGTAATTTAGAGTCAGTGGAAAGGAAGGATGATAACCCAAGATCCATAAGTGGAAGGGATGGACCCCTGAGTCTATGTAGCTGGGACAGAAGGAATTAGGAATTAGTTGAGGCAAAAGGAGAAATTGCTCTTCTACTGTGGGAAGAGGGAAGGAGGAGGGATGCTCAGATAAGTTTGCAGGTGCAGTAGCAGGAGGTTTAGGATATTTCCATTATATGGCTCTAATTTTATTTACAAAATATTGGTTGAGATCATCTGCTGAGAGGTAGGGTAGAGTGGTGGGATAGGTGTTGAAAGATACTATAGTTTTCTGTAGCTGAAATATAAATTGGTTTTTTTAATGGTCAAATACTAGAAGCATTCCAATTTAAGTTGACCTAGACAAATGTGTTCACTTTAAACCATTTTGTATCCTTTAGATTCCCAGAAACAAAGAGATCACACTCAAACTGGGATATTGAGAGATGAATGTAACGAAGGGGCTATTTATAAAGATGTAGGCAGCATGCAAAGGAAATTGGAAGATTTAGTGCAACACATAGGACTGGTAACCCAGGACACTGCTATCAGTTCCAGGATAAAACGTAAGGAGGGAAAATGTTGAACTCAGAGACTTACTTAGTGGAGAGGCTAGCTTTTAGGAGCAAGAATTTTTGATAGGTCCAGAAACACAATCATCCAAAGGACTGGGGTGGGGAATTTGGAGAATAAATACTTGGACCTCACTATCTTTAATCTCTTTCATCTGTTTGTTGGCAGCCCCAACCTGAAATCATGGGGTCCACAGAACCTGTGTTGTAGTTCCAAACAGATCCATCTTATGCGGACAAGTCAGTGTAGAAAAGAGTGTCTGGAGGGTTATGTATGCCCTACCACG
Source organism: Aplodontia rufa (assembly GCA_004027875.1). Classification (NCBI taxonomy): domain Eukaryota; kingdom Metazoa; phylum Chordata; class Mammalia; order Rodentia; family Aplodontiidae; genus Aplodontia; species Aplodontia rufa. The sequence continues at coordinate 101,395 of PVKS010002097.1, forward strand.
TGTTAAAATGTACTATAAAACTACCAATAAAAACAGTGTGCTACTAGCTCAGAGCTAGATAGGTAGAGAAAAAACTGATGACTCTAGAAATAGAATCAAGTCTGTATGGGCATTTATTATATTTAAAGGTACGAACAATCCGAGCAAAGATGGAATATTCATCAAATGACATTTAACGGTTGGCTAGTGATTTAGAAAAGATAAGTTCCTACAATCAGATTTTGACAAACCTAAATGTAAATCAATAATTTAAGTGTAAAACAGTTTGAAGAAAATAAGTCGGGCTTGCTGGTGCACAAGTATAATTCCAGCTACTGTGGGAGACTGAGGCAGGAGGAGCACAAGTTTAAAGCCAGCTGGAGCAACTTAACAAAACCCTGGGTCAAACAGCATAAAAAGAGCTGGGGATGTAGCTCATTTGCAGAATGCCCCCGGGTTTATTTCCCTGTACTGCCAAATAAAAAAAAATCCATATATTTATATTTTTTTGTCTGCAAATTGTTACTGAATTAGGAATTGCATTAAATTTCAAAACATCTTTATGGCAAAGAAACTATATACAAATGGAATAAATAAAAATTATGAAAAATTTTAAAGTATTCATAGTAATGTGTAAATGAGTAAATCTATAAGAAAAATCAACAGAAAAAATTATTGCTAGGCTTTAATAGGTTAGTGTTATATGAAGAAACAGGGTTGGCAAATAAATATGAAAATATAATCAATTTTATTAATAATTAAGTACATGTAACTAAAAGCTATAAAATAAAATTTCCATATTTACAAAGTTTCAAAAGACTTAAATGACCCATTGTTATAGGAGGTGAAGGAAATAGAACTTCTCATTCAGTGTTAACATATAAATCACTACAATCTTCCTAGAAGGCAATTTGACATAATGTATTAAAATGTAAAATGTGTATTGCCTTCGACCCATCATCTCACTTCTGGGAACTTTTCCCAAAGGAAAAATTGTACAAGAGCGAAATAATATAGCTATCAAAATATCTGTTCTGGTTTTGTTTATTTTAGCATTTCACCCACCAATCTGTTAATATGGGAGTGGACATCTTATAGTAGAATATTATGTGGACCTTGAAAATTAACATATGATTTTATATTAATTCATATGAAAATATATTCACAGCATTCTGTCAGTGAAAAAAGAATATAAGTATAGGTCAATCCCATTTTCTTAGAATTGAATACTAGTGTAATAATTGGAAATAACAGTATCTGAAAAGACAACCGTAAAATCATCAGCAGCAGTTTTCATCAGGTGTTGGTATTGATATTTTGAGTACTTTTCACTTTTTTTCTGTACTGTTTCAGTTTTAAATATATCTAAATATGTGTGTGTATGTGTGTGTGTATAATGTCACAAAAATAGGTAGCTGTAGCTATTTTTAACATAATAATGAAAAGGGATGAACTAATTTACATGAAGACAACAAGCAGGAAATTTTGGTGGTTTGAGTAAAATCAGAAGTCATGCATTTATCATGTTATTCATGTTAGTAATGTGATATTCTCCAGTAGAGATCAATGGCTCTGTAGATTATATTCTAAAAGCTCTCTTTTGAATATTGACAGCCAAATCTCATAAACTCAGGTTTATAGTTTTACCATAATTGATACATTATGGAGAACACAAAAGATGACAATTACCCAAAAGAAATGAGAAATTTTATGTGATTGTGGAAGAGGAGATGGAATAGGAAGAGATACAAGCAGAGAGAAGATAAACATTAATTAAATCCCAACATGGACATGGGGAGCCATCATTCTGCAGTCTAGGGAAAGGAGGCTGTGGGAAGATGATGGTAACTCCAGAGAGTTTGAGGGGGAATCTGAGGACTTCCAGGATTATATGCTACTTCCCTAATATGTCATCATAGATAGCTCTGGAATGTTGGGAGGATTGTAGAGAGAAAGGCCTCGAATATTGTCCACAACCTAGGATCCTCATGTGCTACCTTGTGGTAGGTAGTAGAGATGCTGCAAGAACTGATAGATCAAAGTGGTTTGGGTTGGGGAAAAGAGTTGGAGCTGGTGGGGAACTTATCAATGGGAGGCCATGTGAGCTACATATGTAATTTAAAATAGCCTAGCAGATACATTTTAAAAGTTTTTAAAAAGTGAAATTAAGCCAGGCCTGGTGGTTCACACCTGTAATTCCAAGGATTCGTTTGACTGATTTCATCTTTCTCAAATATCCTAAGATCAAGAAAAATTCTCTACCTTATATTCTTCAATCACTATTCTGGTCATTTCTTGGCTGCAGTGAGGCCAAAGGCGGATCACCATCCCTAGCGGACCCATTTGCCAGTTACTTATTTCCCTAGTTCCTAGAAGCTGCTCATCTCTTCAAGCACTTTAACACAGAAAATGTTTCTCATGCTTGGCTTCTTGGGAGGCACCTCCAGTTCTATCTGCTACATGGATGACATCTTTTATAAAAGACTCTGGGATGAAACTATTCACTAGAACACGAAATAAAAGGCCGTTCCCCTCCAACTGACTTTCTTTTCTTTCCTTCACTTTCAGCAGGCTCAAATTAAAAACAAAACAAATAAACTAAAACTAAAACAAAAACCAACTTTCAACAGGGTCATTTGAACTGAGGCAAGGTCAGTACTGTGCATGATAATGTCGCATTTGTTGATTCATCAAGGAAAAAAAAGCCTGCAGAAGCAGAGTTCTGTGTGTTTTACACACACACACACACACACACACACACACACACTTTAACATAAAATACTAGAGAAGCAACAACAGTGCTATTCAAAGCAATGTTTAAGAAAGCAAGCTTCTAGTACCCAGGGTGGGCAGGGGTCTTTTTACTCCTTGTGGCATATTATAAGATGATAAAGATATTTTAAAAAGGTGATAACCTTGATTTTGATTTGGGATGACTTTATGAAACCTTGAGCTTATCATTTGTTTTTAATCATGACCCTTTAACATTTGCCAGGCCCATGGCTTTTTCCTGTCTTTGTTTCCTGAGAATTTTGACATTGGTTTTCTGTTGTATAAGTTATCTTGGAGGAGCCAGAGGTGTAGTTCAGTGGTAGATCTCTTATCTAGCATGTTTAAGGCCCTGGTTTTGAACCAAGCACTGCTAAAACTAAAACTAAAAACAAACAAACAAACATAAAAACCCAAAAAACAAAAACAAAAAAAAACCTCTACCACCACCACCACCAACAACAACAAAAAAATCTTTATATCTTTATGTTCTGCATTGTTGTATGTGTGTGTGCCAAAATAATAATTCTCTGACCTTACTTTTGTTAAGGAATTCAGTTAAAATAGCATTTTACTTGCTCAAAGTTATAGACTAATTTAGTAACTGCAATTTCCATAGATCCACAGATTTAAAATAGGGCTTCTCAAAGATTTCACGAAATGATTTAAGGTGAGTTTTTTCCTTACATGTATGTCCAAAGATAGGGAAATAGTATGTATTAGTGGATTAATCAGGAATACAATAATTCTAAGGTGTGAATTATTATATAAAAATGCTATGTAATTATTTTTTTATAAAATAAAGAATCATTTTATTTAGTTTTTCATGTGGCTTCCATTGCTCTGACACTTCATTGTGTACGTGGTACTCGGGTTCAAACTTGCATTCTCATGCATGCCAGGCAAGTACCATAACTGTCAAGCCACTGCTCCAGCCCCCAAGACAGAAGACGGGTTATTTTCAAAACATTGTAGCTCTTCACAAATAGTTATTGAGGGTTTACTTTGTGTCAGGCACTATCTGAGGAGGTGAGTGAGTTGTAATGGAAAAAGCAGATATTATTGGTGAACTTGGAAGTTTAGACTCTCACAGATAATAATATATTGATAATAGAATGAACAACTTGAACTTCTCTCAGATGACCAGACCAGAGGTTAGCTGATGCAAGACTATGATCCTTAGAGTGATGGCAAAGAAAATATTAATTTAGTTTCCTTTTTCATATTCCACATTTAACAAAAGTCAAGATTTGGGCCATATTTGATGGGTAATATTTTGTATCCCACAATATTTAGTTCTACAATGAAGAAAGTATAGTCTCAAGTTCTTGACTGGTTTAAGTATTCAAGCACAGACTGTTGGCTTGAACTTTTATTTTTCTTTTTTGGAAAGCTATCAAAATTAGGCTTTGGAAAAATATATACTCTTCATCTCATGCTTTACACATTTCAGAGAAATCAGACAAAATCTTAAATATTGAGAAAATATTAGATTAAAAAAATTCTTAATTCTTTGCCTGATAACCTAAGAGACTAAAGTAATCAAGACTAAAGTCAGCAATAAGGTTGTGGGAGCATGTTATGCCCACAAAGAGAATAGATAACAAGAATCACGTAAGAGTGATGCAAGTTTTATAAACTCATTCATGGGTCAGATAAAACTCTGTGGATATGGCCTTCATTTGAATCTGCAAGATGCAGTAAATTAGTACAGAGAAGGGAAACTTGAATAAATGCAAGCAGTTAACTTTTTTTGAGAGAGATAGTGAGAGTGATGCAGAGAAAGAATCAGTTTTTATTTATGTTTTCTGTTTTTTTCCCCCAACACTTAGTTGTGTGTGTGGTATCAGGGTTTGAACCCAGATCCTTGTACATGCCAGTCAAGCACTCTACCACTGAGCCACCACTCCAACCCAAAGATTTTTAAAAATAAAAACCTCTCTTATCAGCAAAAGAGTTTTTGCTTTGATGTTTTTCAAAACTGTTCTTCATGTAGAATAAAATATTGAAAAAAAATAATGAAGAAGCCAAATAGAATGAACAACAGTAGGTATATAATAAAAATATAAGTAGCTGGGAAGATGGACATTTAGGAGGAACCAGGTATGAGGAATCTGGCTTCCCACCTAGACTACAATTGCACTGACTTAATCTTTGTGATATAACTACTTTGAGTCTATTGAAGGCTTGCAAATTCCAGGGGAAGGCTTGACCCTGGTAGCTTGTAGTAGCTGCTAATTCTCTATCCCCAGCTGGAGTCAGGCAGCTGTGCATGTATTCCTAGAGTAATCTGAGCGTAACTTGAAAAAACCAGGGTGGGTGAAAAGGACCATATCTTCTAAATATTAGGGATCTGTGCTGTAACTACTGATTGCTGCTTCTGATCACAGATGATCAAACAGGTGGGTGGTTATAAATGTTGCACTTTCTCCATTGCTGCAATTTCCCCCTCTCCCACATGAAGTTACTGTCAAGGATTTTTTAAAAAAGATGTTTTTTAAAGAGAGAGGGACAGTGAGAGAGATGGAGAGAAAGAGAGAATCAATCTTATTTAGTTTTTCATATGGCGTTTTTTGCTCTGAGACTTCCGTGTGTACGTGGTGCTGGGGTTTGAACTCCCATATTCACACATGCCAGGCCAGAACCATAACCACTGAGCAACCACTACAGCCCCTATTGTCAGGGATTTAAAGGGCCTACTACTCTTTTAATTCCCTTAATTTTTTCTTTTTCTACTTTTGGAAGCAAGATATTAAAGACCAAGATGTTAAAAATGCTGAAAACCTGTGGAGAAGGAAAACAAAAAAAAAACCTGTGGAGGAGGGAATAATAAAAAGAGATCATGTATGGCCAGGGAGATGCACTGGCTCAAAACAGACCTGAGAACATCTTCAGTTTATCCCGTAGGTTGATACTTGGCACAAAGACAACATACAGCAATAAATAAAATCAAAATGAAAGCAATAAGCAGAAATAATAATAAAAAAAAACAGTAAATCCTCCAGGAGGGAAATCTTCTTCTAGAATTACCCCATTATTAAACTCAGATGTACAATTTTTAATAAAAAATAATCACAAAACACACAAAAAATAAATAGAAAAAATTGCCTCAATCAAAAGAAACACAAACAAAAATCATCACCCATAGAAATTGTCCATGGAACAGGTCTGATGACAGAGCTACTTGACAAAGCTTTTAAAACTACTCTTTCAAAGATGCTCAAAGAACTAAAGGAAGATGTGGAGAAAGATGGGAAAACAATATGTAAATGTAATGTAAATATCAATGAAGAGATATTAAACTTAAAAAGAAACCAAAAAGAAACTCTGGCGATGAAAAGTATCCTAACTGAAATGAGCAATACACTAGAGGGATTCAAGAGCAGAGCTGAGTAAGCAGAAGAAAAAATTAGTGAACTCGAAGTAGGACAATAGAATGATTGAGTCTGAGGAAAATAAAGAAAAGAGATTGAAGACAGGTGAACAGAGCCTAAGGAACTTGTGAAATGCCATCAACAAGGACAACATATGCATTGTGAGACTTCGAGAAGAAGAGAGAGGAAGAAGCAGAATAGTTGAAGAAATAATGGCTGAAAATACCCCAAATTTTGATGAAACACGTGGATATAAATATCCAATAATATTAATGAATTCCAAGTAAGATGAAGTAAAAAAGGCCCACAAGGAAGCACATTTTAATCAGGAAGGAAGGAAGGAAGGAAGGAAGGAAAGAACTTAATACAATAAACCAATTAGATCTAACAGATGTTATATAGAGAATTCTACCCAAGAGAAATAGTGTTCACATTCTTCTCAAGTTCTCAAGTGTACACAGCACATTTCGTAGAACAGAAGATATTCTGGACCACAAGTTAAGTATCAATAAACTTAAAATGAAAGATACCATACAAAATATTTTTTCTGACCACAACAGGATGAAGTTAGAAATCAACAGCAGAAACACACACACACACACACACACATACACACACACACACACATACACACATACACACACACATTTTAAGAAACCAATGACATCACCAAGGAAATTAGGAAATACTTAGATACAAATGAAAATGAAGATAAAACATACCAAAACTTATGGGATACAGTGAAAGCATGATAAAGGGAATGTTTAGAATCATAAAGGTTTACATTAAAAAATAAGATCTCAAATCAACAGCCTGACTTTGCTGTTTAAGAAACTAGAAAAAGGGGGCTGGAGCTCAGTGGTTACTGCACTTGCCTGGCATGTGAGAGTATGCCAGTTCAAACCTCAGCACCACATACACAACCAAGTCTCAGAGCTACGAAAGCCACATGAAAAACTAAATAAAATTGATTCTCTCTCTCTTTCACTGTCCCTCTCTCTTAAAAAAAAAAAAAAACTAATAGGGGCTGGAGCAGTGGCTCAGCAGTTTCGATGCTTGCCTGGCAAGCACAAGGACACAGGTTCAAACCCCAGCACCACATACACAACTAAGTGTTGAAGCAATGAAGGCCATGTGAAAAACTAAATAAAGTTATTTCTTTTTTTCTCTGTCTCTCTCACTGTCCCTCTCTCTTAAAAAAAAAAAACTAATAGAAACTAGAAAAAGAAGATCAAAGTAGCTCAAAGGTAGCAGAAAGAATAAAATAATAAAGATCACAGAAGAGCTAAATAAAATAAAATAGAAAAGCAATAGAGAAAAATCAATGATACCAAAAGTTTGTTCTTTGAAAAGATCACTACAGTTGATACACTTTTAGATAAATGAACTAAGAAAAATAGAACTCTCCAATTGCTAAAATAAGAATTGAAAATGATGATATTACTACTGATTCTACAGAAATAAAGAGGACTATAAAAGAACATTTATGTGACAACATATTGGATAATCTAGATGAAACAGATAATTTCAAAGAAGAACAACATCTATAGGGTCTAAATCACAAAGAAGTAAAATCTCTGAATAGACCTAAAAGTAACTATTTAATTAAGGACAGCATATTTAGTAAGGAAATGGAATCTGTAATAAAAAATCCTCTGAGAAAGGAGCTGGAGTGGTGGCTCAGCAATTATGGCGCTTGCCTGGCATGTGTAAGGACGCAGGTTTGAACCACAGCATCACATACACAATGAAGTGTCAGAGCATCAAAAGCCACATGAAAAACTAAATAAAATTGATTCTCTTTTTTTCTCTTTTTCACTGTCCCTCTCTCTCTCTTTTTTATTTATTCAACATAGTCATACATAAAGGAAGGATTCGTTGCCACATAATCATGATCACATACATAATGTCAGAGCAAGCCAAGGCTGATGCCAGATCATGATCTCCCCCTATGGGATCCCCCCATCCCATGTTTCCCCCCTCAACTCCCCCACCCCGTGCCAGCTGGAGGACCTCCACTGTATATACATAACAC